>JAQJVL010000133.1:1239078-1454675 GCA_035578905.1 Stictocephala bisonia
TAATAGTCCTAAACTCACCATTTTTACGCTATGTCAATAAAGTAATTTTTAATTTGATTCAGACCAGAGGGTTCACCCCAGGGCCTTTTTGAATCCTTTTGGTCTGAGGATGGTAAAGGTGGTTTCCCGTGATCAATGATCGTAATGTAATATTTGTACATTTTGCACTTATGTATTGTAACTTTGAATTGTGTGGCGTTCGCTTGTATTCCTACTTCAAGTGACATGCTAATCAAGAAACTATTTAAAAATACAATGCATAGAACTAGACTTAAAGAGCTCTATTTCAGACTTGTTTTACATATATTAGAGTATTTTTAGGTATAGAAATTAAATATTTCACCTGGTGGTCGAGTGGCATAAGGCGTCAGAGTTTTCAGCCTAGGTTAGAGATATCGCAGGTTCGAATCCAGCCTGGACTCGAAATACTTATTAATAATCTTCACCACTGACTGTACTAGTTTCTTCCCCTTACTTTGTCTAGATAAGTTCTCCGTACAGATCAATAGTCTATGGGGAACGGAAAGAATGAGGCTAAGGATATCTAACTCTATTTTAAAAAAAATAAAAAGATGTACTAGTAAATTTGTGTATGAAAACACTGTTTCCATTCATTCTCCTTCTAAAAAATTATTACTGAACTGATTATCTTACTATTTGGAGAAAATTTTTTGAATTCATTACCACTACTTTTTTGTTTCAATTGATTCTCTACCGTTTGATACATATTATATTAAGCTAAAACCTTTTCCCCAATCATTTTTACGTCCACTGTACTTATCGGTTAGGAATCCAATATATCTGGCCTTATCGCTTTCAAAGAACTTACACACGGAGAGCACATTCGGCGGTAAGTCAATCATTGGATTTACCAGTTTGTGATCAACTTTAATAGCCACCTAATCTAACCTAACCTATGCTAACATGACCTAACCTAATCTAACCGTAATTGCGATAAAAAAATAGTGGTAGTTAAGTAACGGAAATAGTAGTGGTAGTAAATTTAAGCAAAATGTCCAAGCTGTTACTCAAATAATATTGAATGGAAACCCAGTGATCTGATATAAGTCAACTGGAAAAAATGTGTTTGGCTCAAAATATTGTCTAAGATCTATCATATCTGGAGTAGAAACCATTAAACCTGGCATACAATCCGCCACACCTTGGCCACAATCTGTCATAAATAGTGGGGCTTCCCACCATATCTGACGTAAAATCCATTGATTTCGGAAGTAGCCCCTCAGTGTTACTGGCGGACTCTGTGCTAGAAGAAGTGGAGTCCACTAAACTCCTTGGAATATACCTCGACAGAGGTTTGACATGGAATAACCATATTAATAGTGTATGCCCTAAGTTATCCTCAGGCATTTATGAGGACTCTCTCTAAATACTGCCCTATTCAGGTACTGATGACGGCATATTATGGCCTAATTTACCCTCACTATGCACTGGTGATTTGAGGAAGTAGTGTAAATAGTGAATTCTTGAGTGTGTTTAGACTCCAAAAGAAGGCAGTCCGAACTATTACAAATTTAAAGAGCAGAGAGTTGTACAAACCAATGTTCAAACAACTCAAGCTGTTGACTCTGCCTTGCTTGTATATTCTAGAAACAAGTTTATATTGTATGTCCAAATGCAACCTGATAAGGGGCAGTGACTTACATAATTATAATACTAGAGGCAGAGATGAACCCGTACCGTACAGAACGGTAGTCTATCAACACCTGCCCTCGCAGGTGGGTGTCAAATTAATTAACAGCTTACCTAAAGAAATAAAAATTGCTTCAGATTCAAAAATATTTAAGACAGCTTGAGAGACATACTGTTGTTCCAGGCTTTTTACAGCGCTGGAGAGTTCCTAGCACACGACTAGGAGACCAACTTAATTGACTAGACACATCCCGTTGACTATTGTGGGAGTTCCAAACAATATAGGTAGTTTTGTGTGAATGCCCTCCCTGTATGTATGTTTGTGTGTATTTATTGTTATGAATGATTGGTGAAATTAGGGCCTTAGGTTAATTTATTTTAATACTGGTGTTTGCGATACAATGTTTTTTTATATTGTTTACGCAATACAAGATTTATTATTATTATAGCTTTTTTATAAAAACTCCCACACGCTGATCGTCAATGGAGCGAATGAGTGTCTATAAGCGAGTTTAGTTTTTGTTACCAACTAAGACTGACTGTTCCATAGAACGTGTCCTAGTTAATTGGTCAGTGAAAAATAAACATCTAGTGGTTATCAGCTGATTCCAGTAATGTGTTCGCCCTTTTCTCTAATAAAGAGAATAAAAAAGTTCATTCTACGAAGTGAATAAATACTATGAAAATGAAGTTTTTTTTACTATTTCCATTTCACAAAAAAAAAAAAAAAAAAAAAAAAAACGAATACTAATCAACTAATTCATTTTTTAGTATCAGTAAAGATTAATTAGTTTCTGGATGGTCATAATCCAGAATTACAACCATGAATTATGAAACATGGTATGAGCAGAAAATGTTCATAATCATAGGTATTATTCATGGTCATAGGTATTTCCTGTGCAGGATAATGCTTTTCCTGGAAAGATAACCATAAAAATCTTTGAGGCATAGGAATTTCAATAAGTATAATCATATCATATAGTTATTTAATTTTTCTAATTTTTTTAAATAAGGACATTTCAGCAACTAATTAGTATTGCTACTTACTAGATAAGTAGCAATACTAATTAGTGTTGCTACTTACTAGATAAAGTATCTCAAAAGATAAATAGTGCGTAATGCTACAGGTTATGTGAATTTAACTGTTTAATATGTTTAACTAGGCAATCAGGATACATTAAGAACAAACCTAATTACAGTACGGGTTTTGCTTTTTGAAAGATACAGAGAAACACTTAGGATTCATCGATAGAACAAAAACGTTGGGCAAGGAGCAAGTAGCATGATGCATGCAAATGAATCCATTTACAGATAAACATGCAATGACGAAGATCCAAGGAAGAAATAAATTAAAAGATAGGGGAGAACTGATTTCAACAGGTCTAATGAAGCTTGAAGTCAGCAAGGTTATGGCAACTACTTTCGGATTCACTCCCCCCTTCCCCACATTACGTGTCAGAACTGACTATGAGTATATAATTGGACAATATTTCACTAAGAAGTGTATTTCTTGTTTGATTTTTGTCTACTTATTATAGTCAATTTATTTAACAAAATGAGGGTTATTTAAAATGTACTACATTTTTGTAATTAAGCGATTTATAATCTAAAAACGTCTAGCAAAGTTTGGTTTGGTTCCATAACAATTTTTAATTACTTTACATGAAGAAAAGTTTATGTATTTTATCGAAACAGGAGAAAAAATTTCTTGTTCATTAATAATAACAAAAGATTTCAGGAAAAAATTACACATACTACCAAATTTATATGTTAACAATAAAATTCAATGTGATAGTAATTAATGTATTTCAATAAATACATATAAGAATAATGAGTTTTGATAACTTCTGAAATATATTACTAGCCGAACATAATCATCAACCTAGTTACAGCTTAATAATTACCTCAAGGCTGTTTTTAAAAGGTGTTTCAACTGTGTAGATACATCCACCTTGTTAGTCAAAGTGGTCGTCACTATGTTAAGAGTACCAAGGCCCTGATAGTGGCCTTGTCCAGCAGGTCCCGACATTACCGGAACATAAAGGCGTCAAGCAACATCGAACGTGGCTATTCCTTGGATGGTTGACCGACAGAGTGATCCCATCCTTGCACACAGCCCGCCTGACCGGTCACTGGTGGTGGTTTGGAAGTTACCCTAAATAAACCTTTGGTACCCAGGCTATGAGGGCTTCTTAGCTACCTTCACCTAGTAAACCAATACATCCTTTAACTTTTAAGATGTTCTTTAAAATGTCACTGTATTAAAATGGTTCTCTTTTGAATGTGTATGATTGTTATTAAAAAATAAAGCATATCACTAACCAGTCGTTAAAGGTACCTTAAATGTAATATAATTTGTTTTTGGTCAGCATAAACATAAATTGTTATGATTATGTAAAGTCCAGGGGGTGATGGTTTATGAAATTTTCTGTTGGAAATGTATAATAGTCCATTCAATTAAATTAAAGTCAATAGCTCTTCTAAAAACCATCCACCTTGATTCAGGAAATATTAATTAATCCACAAAAAAGATCGAAAACCATGTAAATCCAAGACCCAAGACGCTCCTGATTTAGCAAATCAATTGCACCTAGAAAATGTCCAATAAAGTTATCTTAAGGAATCATATATTGGAGAACTGTCTTTCTGAAAAGTAAATTATGTTAGTATTTAAGATAGTGCGAAATATTGTAACATATTTGAATAACTGTTGCTCTCCTATGTTACTTTTCTGAGTCAAATATTCGAAATTCTGTCTTTATTTCCAAAAATGTGGAATGTTGCTCGGCCAGGAATATCACGTTTGTGAGGAATTTAGGTTTTTCATCAATAAGCCCTCACAATCTTGTCGGCAAATATTATTCTGAAAGGCCGTTAAATCATCTTCATGGCATAGATTATCTGGATATGCCATACATGAATGTAGTCGTTTACATGAATGTTTTGAATATCTAACCGAAGAATTTGAAGTAGTCACTTCCCTTGTCTTATATAATAATAATAATTGCCACTAGGCCCTTTCTTACAATTAACCCTCATTCTTATAGCTGAGTGTGTGTGAATTAAAGAATTGTTTATAAATAATTTATTATCATTTTTTATTTGTACATCACTCTCAAATATTCATAGTTCAAAGCGTTCTATTATCTTCAGCTGATTACCGTGTAGTTGCTTAGCTTTGTGTAGCAACAATGTTGAATAAAGACATAAATCAACCTGCCCGAATCAAAGTACACAGTAGTTTTTAAAGATAAAATATACGCATCACAACAAGAAAAATTCATTTTAAACTAATTGGTTTCTCCTTTGAAAGACAACCATGAGCACATCACTCATTAATCGTAGGAAAATATGTTTTATGATACTGTTCGTATGTATATTATATGTTCATATTTAATTCATTTCATGAAGAGATAATCTATACCTTTGTACTACGAGTTTGATGGAAAATAATTCTGAATTTTAGGCAATTTTTGATAAAATAATACCATTTTTGTTATGAAAGTTTTAACAGTTGTTTCATTTGCACAATAAACAAATTCATATTCTAGATCATTTAGTTGGTATATAACTGTTCAAAAATTCAACATATTTAGTCAATCCTCCAGAAAAAACTTTTAGTCTTATTTCGAGTAATTTTATATTCGATTGAAGCTCTGGGCTGACTTTTTTTTACAACTTCAATTTTTCTAAACATATTATGTTTCCTGTAAATAAATGACTAAGAGTTAAGCCCCCAAATTACCCATAACTACAATAAAAGAGAAAATGATTTTTAAATGTTAGCTCCTTATAGAGCTATATCATAAACGAAATAATATTCTGTTTTGAAGCTCTCCAGGAAAATTAATTTTCATGAGTAACTTAGAGCTCGTAAAATGTTCATATCAGATGAGTCATTCTTAAAATGTTATTGGCTTTTTTATCTTATAAAAAATTCCACAATTTCCTGTCAGGTACAACATGATTAAACTCACTGTATTTTGATATTTTAAAGTAAGGACCAATTAATTTAACGTTTGAATTTAAAGTTGAGCTCAAAATACATCTTAGGTGTATGTACAAGGGTTAATACTGTTTAAAAAGGCTTTGCTGTGCGTCTTACATAAGCACCTTCCATCGACTAATTTCTGACTAAAAAAGGCGAACGAAGAAAAAGCGTTAAAATATTTCTAAACTCGCAAGTAATCTTACCTTGTGTTTTGTGGGTTTTCACTGAATATATATCCCTGTATATCCCTGTCCAGCACAGAAGTCATAGTAAACATAATATCAAACTAAATATTTATACATTTTCTCTTAGGATTTGTGACATAAGGTTTTTCCCCTGAAATTGTTGCTGTCGATCTTACTAGTTATAGAATTGCCCCCTTAATAAGGCATTGACGTACAGAACACAAGTTGAAGAAATGTCTTGTTAAAGACAGACCAGGGGAATTAACATTATGACAAAGAACCAATAATTATTGAAGGGATCTTAAAGTTCCGAGAATTTTACGAATAACTGATTCCCATTATTTATTTCGAACTGTAAATAGTGTCATGTAATGATCTTCAGATGATTGCAGTTTTAGATATTTACGATTTAAAATATTATGTAATTAGTATAATAAGGCAAGTTTAATAAAATTGTTCGATTGTATAAAACCAAACTGATAACATAGATATTTCAAAAATATCAAAAACCATTTAATACTACTTTGATAATATTGTAAATAAACTTAGACTAATGTAGGAACAGTTTTGAAATCTTATTTTTGTACATGCTTATGAAATTGATTCTTTCCCATGGATTGTGTAATATGCTATTGATATCCATACTAATTTTGGCATAACTTAAGCAGCTGAATAATGTAATAATCTTTAAAACTCTAAAGGATTTATCACTACTCGCGTGTTAGATTAATTTAGCATATAACTATCTTGCAATTGTCAAACGAAGACTTTTATAGACACTCACTGAGACAGCATAAGTGAAATAGTGAATCATTGACATAGCTTCGTAACCGTTCATGATTTATAAATGTACTCTTGTTAGACTAATCTGGCAAAAAGCTATCCATTTCAATTATCTAACGATTGCCCATAAGACTTGTTATACAACCCAACCTTGCATGTGGTAATTTCCTAGAATTCCTAAAACCACGAGTCATGTATGGTTAAGTTTACATCTTTTGCATTGCTAGTTAGGAATTATTACCTACCATTACCCTGACGAGGCCTTTCAAACCCTGCCCCTCCTCCCACGTCTAATCATATACACTTGTATTGCTGAGCTATAAAACGGTATAAGGAGAAACTCTGAAAACCAAGTGCCAGCTACTGTCACCCAGGTCTTGGCACTATGTCAATATATCTATAGATTTGTACAAAGATTATTGGAGGAAATAAATAGATAAGTTACACATTTTTATCAACAATAATAAAAAATGATGTATTATAAATAAAATAGTTTTTGTTATTTTTTGTTTGACATTCTTTATGTCTATGTTTATTAAACAAAAACCATACTAATTTATATATATGGGAGCTGTTAGTTTATTTTAGAAGCAAAAAGTGGCTTCAGTAGATATGGATCGTGTGTAATATATTATATACATATGATTTCCAGTATTTATATAAACAGTTTTATTAAAACAATACGTTCGTACTGTTTTTCATACTAGTTTATTACAGACCACGTCTACAAATGTTTAGTGTTGATTTTTATTGCTTAATAGCTTTTTACGGATTTTAATATTTGTAAAAACCTTCATCACAATAACTCCATTATTGATTCAGTTAGTTTATAGATATAATACTGAAATGTACAAATATAAAATGTCAACAGAATTTGAATATTTATTTTTAACTAGCAAAAACTTCGATAAAAAATATAATGTCTAGTGTATTTCCGGAATGTTATGACTTTAAATGATAAAAATAAAGGCTATTGCCTAATTTAAAGGTTTTACTTCATGTTGAATATGTTGTTTTTTTAAAACTGAATGCAGGTAAACAATAGTGAAAATATATTTACTAAAATGTTTTAAAGGCATTACATAACATAGTAAACGTAAACTATTATAGTATATATTTTTAATATAGTTTTGTATATTTTTATTTGTTTATTTCCATTGTGTTAATATTTAATACTTTGAGGCTCATGTGGAGTTAGGACTACCAGTCGTGATCCAAAGGAAGTTTTAAACAGTCAAACAACTACAATCGTTTACAAACAATTACAAATTTATCTCAATAGATAAAATCAAAAATAAAATAAAAATTACGATTGCTGATATAAACATAAAATTACATTTTTGAAAAAATGACTTTTATAATGAATAACAAATGTTGTTTGTGTGTTTTTTTTTTTTTTAACTATATTTCCTTGGTGCTTTTTGATTTGTTTATTTATTTGTTGTTTGTTTGTTTGTTACTTTAAGATTACTACTATATTAAAGATATTTCATTATCTCTCAAATAGCTATATGCTAGAGAGATTTAAAAAAAACACTGCAATGTAATATCAATTTAAGAAATAATTAATGATTTTGAATTGAATTAGTATTTTGGCTTTTATACCATTGTGTGTTATATATGTATATTATATAAACAGAATCACATTAAATAATATTACTTACTCTGCGTAAAACGTTTGACTGGCTCGGATCTTCCAAAGACATTATAGTCGAATAAACCACCCCAACCTATGGCCGACTTGACGGCTAATCGAGCTTGTACTATTGTTGAATACCATTTGTGAATGTTCACGCAGACAAAGAAACTGGTTTATATACTCGTAAACTGCATTGTTTAGTGTAAGTATGGAGCTCTAGACCGGACCGTGGAGAGCGGCTTCGCTTTGAACGCTTTAAGCCTGCTTCTTCTTAAACTGGTACTTCCAAAGGTTCATTAACTTGTCACTAAGTGTAAAATGTCATAATAAACACTCTTGGTCATTTACGCAATACAGAGTTTACCACTTCAGTATTTGACTAAAAACCAGGATCTTTTCCGTTAATTCACTACCACTTGATAAATATTCTATTGCTCTAAGAACTGTTCCTCAATCATTTTCACGTCCACTGTTGTACTCCTTATCCGCTAGGAATCCGATATCGCAGGCCTTATCTTATCGCTTTCCAACAACTTAAACATGGAAAGCGAATTCGGCAGTAAGTCAATCATTGGATTTACCAGTTTGTGATCAACTTTAGTAGCCACCTAACCTAACATAACCTGACCTTACCTAACCGTAATTGCGATACACAAATTAGTGCTAGTGAAGTTAAGTAAAAAGTATTGGTAGTGAATTAACGGAAAAAGCCCAAAAAACATTTAAACGTTTACAATGAAGAAATTTTTTTCTAGAGTTTCTTCTTTCAATCTCTTGGGGTCAAAAGTTCAAATACCAAAAGGTCTGAAAAACTTTACTAAAAGAGGGTTTGGCCTCTGACCCTTAATAACGTTAAATATATGATCTAGCATGTAGTTAAAATGTACACAGTCATCCAAATAAAGAAATTAGTAAAAAAATAAACAAAAATAGCAAAACGTTAATGGGTTTGATATAAAATCAAATTGCTTTAATTTACTATCAAGGTTAGCTTCTTCATTCGATAAATTCCACTGTTGACTTATTTATATCCTAAATTAATAAATAATGAAGACAACCATCAACGATCTTTCCTGTAACTTGAAATCCTTTTAAGACTGACGTTCTATCATGCTGCATGTATTTTGTTAGTGTATAAAATCAGAAGAAACTAGCAGAAAATCGTTTTACTACAGTTGTTTTAGGCAGTGGGGATATTTTACATAAATTCAAAGCTTTGTTACAACATCGATCAATAGGACTGCTACCATCATAATGGGACTGCTACCATAATAATGGGACTGCTACCATAATAATGGGACTGCTACCATAATAATCGGACTGCTACCATAATAATGGGACTGCTACCATAATAATGGGACTGCTACCATAATAATGGGACTGCTACCATAATAATGGGACTGCTACCATAATAATGGGACTGCTACCATAATAATGGGACTGCTACCATAATAATGGGACTGCTACCATAATAATGGGACTGCTACCATAATAATGGGACTGCTACCATAATCAGCCTCTATCAAAATAGTAAATTATTGATATTTACCTATCAAAAAACTGTTTCTCTGATTATTTTAAATGTTGGGTGCCTGGAATATTTTGAATATTGGAATATTTTGATGACTATTTAAATTTCAATTTATGAACAAAAATACCTCCTCTTACATTCTTATTTAATTTAGATTAATATATATAGAACATTGAACCGCTTAAAAATACTCGTATGCGTCATATTCAAGTCGTTATTGGAAATACATTGTTTACAAAATATAGAAGTAGCGAAATAGACTAAGATAGACGATGGCAAAAAAATCGTGTTTAAAGTTGTATATCAGGTACGTTAGATGCTTTCTATATCTAGATCGTCAAATCTATAACGTGAGGAATGTAGGGATACATCTGGTTACCTGTATATCCCTAAAGGGCACGTAAGAACATTCATTTAGTGAAATACTACATTAGTTTCATGGACAAATATAAAAATAGGATATTTTTTAAAACAATCTAGGAATATAAATCAAACAATATTGAACAAATTGTCAGTGTTTCAACTGACATATCAACACATATTTTTTTTAAGGGGATACAATTCACGGGTTCTCCTTTAGAAAACTGCTTCGTCACGACGAAAAGATTATAGTGATTTTTTCTTCCCACGAGACTATTCTTCTAACGGTGTTGCCTAGTTCTTACGAGATATCTCCCAAATGACATGTTTCCACACACACACACACACACACACACACACACACACACACACACACACACACACACACACACACACACACACACACACACACACACACACACACACACACACACACACACACACACACACACACACACACACACACACACACACACACACACACACACACACACACACACACACACACACACACACACACACACACACACACACACACACACACACACACACACACACACACACACACACACACACACACACACACACACACACACACACACACACACACACACACACACACACACACACACACACACACACACACACACACACACACACACACACACACACACACACACACACACACACACACACACACACACACACACACACACACACACACACACACACACACACACACACACACACACACACACACCACACACACACACACACACACACACACACACACACACACACACACACACACACACACACACACACACACACACACACACACACACACACACACACACACACACACACACACACACACACACACACACACACACACACACACACACACACACACACACACACACACACACACACACACACACACACACACACACACACACACACACACACACACACACACACACACACACACACACACACACACACACACACACACACACACACACACACACACACACACACACACACACACACACACACACACACACACACACACACACACACACACACACACACACACACACACACACACACACACACACACACACACACACACACACACACACACACACACACACACACACACACACACACACACACACACACACACACACACACACACACACACACACACACACACACACACACACACACACACACACACACACACACACACACACACACACACACACACACACACACACACACACACACACACACACACACACACACACACACACACACACACACACACACACACACACACACACACACACACACACACACACACACACACACACACACACACACACACACACACACACACACACACACACACACACACACACACACACACACACACACACACACACACACACACACACACACACACACACACACACACACACACACACACACACACACACACACACACACACACACACACACACACACACACACACACACACACACACACACACACACACACACACACACACACACACACACACACACACACACACACACACACACACACACACACACACACACACACACACACACACACACACACACACACACACACACACACACACACACACACACACACACACACACACACACACACACACACACACACACACACACACACACACACACACACACACACACACACACACACACACACACACACACACACACACACACACACACACACACACACACACACACACACACACACACACACACACACACACACACACACACACACACACACACACACACACACACACACACACACACACACACACACACACACACACACACACACACACACACACACACACACACACACACACACACACACACACACACACACACACACACACACACACACACACACACACACACACACACACACACACACACACACACACACACACACACACACACACACACACACACACACACACACACACACACACACACACACACACACACACACACACACACACACACACACACACACACACACACACACACACACACACACACACACACACACACACACACACACACACACACACACACACACACACACACACACACACACACACACACACACACACACACACACACACACACACACCACACACACACACACACACACACACACACACACACACACACACACACACACACACACACACACACACACACACACACACACACACACACACACACACACACACACACACACACACACACACACACACACACACACACACACACACACACACACACACACACACACACACACACACACACACACACACACACACACACACACACACACACACACACACACACACACACACACACACACACACACACATACATATATATATATATATATATATATATACCATTTTCTAATAGGGCTCATGATTATTATTCTTTTTGAGTCTGGGTTTGTACGTAGATTATTTAAAAATAGGACTTAAACCTAAATGTTGATAGTCATGTACAATTTAAAGAAATTGTTTTATAATATTATATAAACAGCAACTAAATTGTTTTTTCTATTTTGAAATATGCAATACTATTTTTTTTAAAGTGTTTAATACACGATTAACGTTATAACTCAAAATATGATTCGTTTAGGATGTTATAATATTATGGGTTACACCATGACTATTAACCTTGTTTACCAGAGATTAATATTTTGAAAGGACTTCGCCATTCCTCCAATTTACACAAATAATACCATAGGAACTCTCCAATCCTCTACATAAAAGCTATGAAGAATACTAATCGGCACACTCCTCCCCACGAACAAATATGTATTAATTAATTAATTGAAGTAATTGAATAGTACTTGAATAATAAAACCGGCTTTTACCATTACATTGGGGTGAAGGAAAGGAACTGGCCAATTTAGAAAACTGTCCAAACTCACATCATTTTCAAAGTGGTTCTGTGGAAAATCAGAATGAATAGAAAAATAAATTTCATTTAATTCAGTTATTTAGAACCTCACATGCACTTTGCATAACAACTTTGCTTAATGGCTCATTCTTTCTTACGAACATAATACATTACATTTACATTATGATGAGTTTTAAGCTGGTTTTATGCACCGCGTTCGGTTCCACACGTTCCAGAACGTAGAAGTCGGTGCGTACGAATTGGGTATCATACGTTCGTTCAAGACGTGCGTATGGCACTTATGTCAATGTTTACAGCTGCGGTCCCAAAACGAATTAGTGGGGTAGCTTATATTGTGCAATTCTTTGGAAATTTGTGCTCATCTAGTGCTGACTACTGGTAGTTGTTTCTGGTGCCAGGAGAAGGAACAGGAACAAAGTAGTCTAGTGAAAAATGACACCTCATTTCAAGTGTCAACGCATCAAAACAGTGTGCACTCTACATCGCGTGGTCCAATAGGCATTTAAATAATAAATAGTTTTTTAATTAGCGTAATACGTGTTGGTACACATACAGTACAAGTAAACGTCACACAACACAAATTTATTACAATATACTGTAAGCACAAAATGCACAAATATATTACAATGAAAGTACAAAATGCACAAATATTATGGCGATTGATTTCGGTGATCCACGCTCACCTTCCTCAGACTAGAGGGATTCACAAAAGAAATTTCTTTTTGTGGATTTTGTACTTGTATTGTAATATATTTGTGCATTTTGTGCTTATATTGTAATAAATTTGTGTTGTGGGACGTTTACTTGTACTGTTTAGTTATTAATAACAATATTAAAACATTTTAAAGTAGATTTTAAGAATGATTAAAATAACATCGTCCGTTTTTCTTTACTACAATTAGAATTGGATTAAAATTACTCTAACATTTATACAGCTTGTATTATAAAAATGAGTCCATAAACAGTACTAGTTTATTGATTCTAAGGAAAAGATAAAGAATGAATGTCGTTAGTTACTATAAGATTTTACTACAAGAAGTTACATGCTAGCCTGTTTTCCTTCCATAAAGTACCATTGACTCGAAGTGTTACTAAAACCTGTCCAAGGACATGTTTTGAATAACAGTAGAACCTGCGAGTGTATTGTAAATACGTTACGATAAAAATCGAAGCTCATGATATTCGAACCAGCTTATCAGAGTGGTTCGTATGTATAATAGTGGACATGTTCTACACCCACGCCAATATTACTACAATAATGTAAAAATAAACAGTAAACTCCAATGTTTACTGTCGTAGTTCATGTAAAATATGTGTGCTTTGTGCTAGAAAGACTACTCGTTAAATGTTTGCATGAAGAAATGCAATGCATTACGGGATCACATTTTTACACAATTTCTTCTTGTGTGCATAGCTGTGATTATTGTACACAATGTACAAAATACATATATAATTAAATCATATTTTTATATATATAGTCCAAAGAAACTATTTGAGCGTAGATTACCAGCTTTTAAAATATTTAAGTATACTTTTGTTAAATGGTATATTTAAATGGAGGTTTTAAATAAAATATTGTTGAGTCTCTTATAAACGTTTACTCGCATATTGTGTGAATTATTTTTTACACTGGATATGTTTAAAATGTCGGAAACCCCATATTATGTTTTAAATATAAATGAAAAATTAGACATTTATTTTAGAGAGTATGCCTTGAGTCTGCTGAGGCTGTCGGCCATCTTGGTTTTAAACCTATAGTAACAATGTTATTTTTGAACCGAACAAACGATCACGTGTATCCAAACTAAACAGTTGTTTTAAACGAATTTAATGCAAACAAACTGCATTCTATCAAGAATGAATTTGTGCGTTAGAATTGCTTTACGAATTCCTAATTAGTTTTATAGAAAAAAATATCAAAATATTTAATTTCAAGTTTTATTTTCACCTAATTTTCAAAACTAGGCGTATTTGTTCAAAATGTGAAAAGAAAACTCAATTTGTAAAATGACACATCATACACTAATTTCAGCCAATAAATAACGAAAAAATATGGATTCACAAATAACATTGTTCTTATGTGATTAAATCCAACATGGCCGGCAGCCTCTACAGACTTTCAAGAGGGCTAGTGAAAATACAGCAGTGATCCTTCAACATCAGTGTGTCTAAACATGAGAAGTAGTTTCCAGAGTTGATTTGAACAATCATAAGCTAACTTTTATCAACGAACCCGAGGTTTTACGCACTTAGCAAACATACGTACAGTAGTATTGACCCACACACCCACCCATATAAGTACAGTGGTATTGACCCACCTGCCCACCCATATACGTACAGTGGTATTGACACAATCACCCACCCATACACGTACAGTTGTATTGACCCACCTGCCCACCCATATACGTACAGTGGTATTGACACAACCACCCACCCATATACGTACAGTGGTATTGACCCACCCATATACGTACAGTGGTATTGACCCACCCACCCACCCATATACGTACAGTGGTATTGACACAACTACCCACCCATATACGTACAGTGGTATTGGCCCACCCGCCCACCCATATACGTACAGTGGTATTGGCCCACCCGCCCACCCATGTACGTACATTGGTATTGTATATGGGTGGGCGGGTGGGCCAATACCACTGTACGTATATGGGTGGTCGGGTGGGCCAATACCACTGTACGTATATAGGTGGGCGGGTGGGCCAATACCACTGTACGTATATGGGTGGGTAGTTGTGTCAATACCACTGTACGTATATGGGTGGGTGGGTGGGTCAATACCACTGTACGTATATGGGTGGGTCAATACCACTGTACGTATATGGGTGGGCGGGTGGGCCAATACCACTGTACGTATATGGGTGGGTCAATACCACTGTACGTATATGGGTGGGCGGTATTGTATAAATGTTGCCTTTTGACTGTATAGTTCTACACCTTCCTTCCAAAAATAATGAAGTAGTGGTAAATACAAACCTCCTTTGTTTGGTTTCTTTTTATAAGGTAAAAAGAAATGAATGATTCGAAAGTTCGGTATTTCGATGTTAGGTCAGACTAAAATCGTAACATGTCAAATGTTTAGCTAAAATAATTATATATAGTTAAACTAACAGAGGATATTTTTAATTTATCTATGTGAGATTTGCATTTAATTTACAACTTATGTGTCAGAGTTGCCATTTTACCGAAGGAAATTTTCCTCTTTCCATTGAAAGGGAGGTGGATAATTAGTAGTTTTAATCATGTATAAAAAAAAACCTTTTTTGAATACTCTGTGCGTTACTTCCACTTGTTGAATTGTTGATTATATTATCTTTTCAAATAATATGTCAAAAAAGCTACCCTCATAAAATATTGTTATTGGCATCTTAATTTTGGTTATTTTTTTGCAACTCCTTAGCCTAAATTTGTTATAGGAATTACACATCTCAAGCACTCAAACATAAATACCTTATGGTAGTTTAACAAGTACAGTTCATTCAATCAATGTATGTCAATATATAAAACATGTGAAAGTTTCATAATTTCCTAATATTAAAAGAGTACTTTTATGGTTGCTTTTCCTTTTAATGAGCTGCAAGGTTGAAGAACTCAAACACAATATATCTGGTTTTGCCTTTTAACTAAGTAAAATATTTATGTTGTCTAAAATATATTACCACCAGCTCAATGACCAGTAAATGTGCATCTCCCTTATTTGGGCCATCTCAGAGGCACTAACAGTTTAAATGCACAAGATTAGAACCTGAGAATCCACTAACACTGTGGATCAGAGTAAATTCTGCTTTTAAGGTAACTCTTCCAAACAATCCTGAATCCTTACCAAGCTCGTCAACGATATTTCAGATAGTTTTATTGTAGATATAAACTTAATCAAAATTCTAAAACTTTATAAATTGATTGCAACTAGTTAACATTAAATTAACTTCCTACTAGGTTACTTATTTAATAATAATTTGAAACTTGCAAATTTGTGTTATGAAGGTGCTGTTTGGGACTTTTGGAGTTTTTTCACTTATCTCCAAACCCACAATAATACGTTCCTAAGCTTATTGTTTCCTTAGTCCTTATGAACGTCTAATTAAGTCTTCGTTATTTAATTTAAAATATAACAATTTTAAGTACCAAAAATAAAAAATAAACATGTTTCAAAATGGAGATTATTTGATTAATACTGACTCAGTGTACATGGGTTATCGAACTGTGGATAGGATCTTCTGAAACTAAATGTACCTATAGGTTTTTTAAAAGTTGAACTGTAAAATAATTGAGGTTCCAAGAAACTAAAGTAATTGAACATTTTAATAAACACATTGCGTTTTCTAACATATGTGAAAGGGGCGTAAATTAAAAGTTTATCATTTCAGAATTGATCTGGTCAACAATCTGTAACTAACAATAATACTGGGGTTGACTTTCCTCATATGGTGAGGTCAGATTAACATGAACTGTATTGTTAGTAATTTTCAAATTTTACTATTAAGTATTCTTACTCTACTTGAAAAGTAAATTATTTAATGTTCTAAAACTTTTTAAAATAAACCGTTTTCTTAATTATAAATATGCATTAATATTATTTAATCAAATACTAATGAATTATATATGTATAAATTCCTTTAAACATAATTAGTTGAATAATTAAGCTTAAGATTATATATGTATTTATAAAATATGTTTTATGTATTGTTAAAAATATACGTATTTATAAAATATTTTAATTAATTTTACCATTAAAGAATAAAGATCAATAAAACCTCTACGTGTACAAACTAAAATATTTACATTGGCTGTAGCAAAACAATTTGATAACGACATTTAACGAAAAAACATTTATTTTATCTCCTAATATACAATTTAGATAGCTAAACGTCATGTTTATACATATATTCGTAAAGTTGGATTCCCATTAAAGTTACAACCTGCTTACAGTATGATATTAAATATGCTGTAACTATTCAAACACTAATACAGATATTCATGATATTTTCAACGATTTGTTACATCACAATGACAAAAATACATATGGTATCATACTTCATCGAGTAGATTGTAACATTTGATATTAATTGTTTTTAGGCATCTCTATGTATAAAATGCAAAACCCTCACTCAGTCATCACTAATTCTCCAACTTCTCATGTAGGTAGAGAGCTGAAAATTATACACTGTTTCTTTAGGTATTAGGACAACTAAAGTATTTTCATCTTTATAAAAATAAATACTACTAAGGTGAATAAACCACTCCTAAGAGATTTTTCAATTATAAAAACATTAGGTTGATTTTAATAAATTAATAACATATGTTTTGAAAATAAATAAACATGTTTATTTTGTATGTTAGGCACTATCCTATTGACGTATTAAGAGTTTAATCTTCAGCTTTTATGCAAAAATAAATGAAATGAACACGTTTGAAACAGGCATTGAATACATTTGATTTAATACATTATAAATACATTTAAATTGTATTTTTACATTTTAAATAGTATTTAGACATTTGGCATTTATACTAATAAATAGATAGCAACGCAAGTAGTTTGAGTGAGATACTGTAAATAAATATAATATTGTCATTTTATGTTATAGAGTTAATCTACTATTATTTGTAGTCAAAAGAAACACGGTGAGGCTGAATAACGAGGTGTATCGATGGCAGGGAGCGTCGGGGTTGGCACGCAACGCGTGCAGGGGTATCCTCTAGTGGTTAATATTAACCCGTGCTTAACATGTTTGTATCATTATGCTGTTTCTTTAATTATTTGTAACCAACCTTCTGATTGAACAAACTATTCACAACAGCTATCGAATAATAACTTGTTAATTCATCAACCAACAAGAGAGAGTAATAAATAAATGTTTTATATACGTCAAAGAAAGTTACTAAATATATATTTATCTTGGTTAGTATTACTATTAGTAACACGTGTGTAGTTAGAGAGGTGTCTGACTAGGTGGTTCGACAGAGACAACCAGCCTTCTCCTTTGTGAGGTTCTAATTAAAGCTGACATGCTAGTCTGATAAATATACGATAGTAACCTGATTGGAAAAACTTGGCCGTATAAAACGTGTTTTTTATAGTAGAAAAAGCGAATTCTTAAAGATATTACCTTTCTTACTTCACAATTATTGATCACAGGTGGACTGGATAAAACTAGCTGTCTGCTCGTGGTTTTTTAAACTAGTTTTAACACCTGTAATATAGAACTCTATTTTGCTACTATGATAAATATTTTTAAAAATATAACTATCAATACCTGCTAAAATTTGAATTCTAACCAGTTAATATAGCCTATATTTTAAACTTAATAAAGTGTAATTTTTAAATAACCCTTAACTTTTAACTTGTGCTTCAGTAAACTACCCAAGTTTACAGCTTATGTATGAGATTGACCACTTATAAAAAACTAACATGAGTAACTAATTTGAAAATGGAACGTAAAATAATCAGCCATACAAGACAATAGATTGACTATTTAATGTAACTACTAATATTAATAATTTGAACATTTCATAGGCTAATACTTTGCAATGCATAAGTTCCCTATTTTCACTAAACTAAGTAAATACTTGGTAATTACATTAAATAGTTATAAATGTCATGCTATAAACTACATAAAGAGTCATATCATACTACATTTACTATAAATACATCGTAATTGTAACATTTCCAGAATAAAACATGTTGAGAAACAGAAATACATTGTACAGTACTATATTTTTATTATAAGAAACCGGCTTTAGTATAGTATAAATTCAACTGGTATTACAAATATAACAATATTTATATTTTATTCAGTATATAGGCCTAAACACATGTTATTATGATGACGTAAGTTTTGTTTCTAAATTAATAAATATATAATTTTTCAAAAGGTTATTTTTCAAATAAAGTTTCTGTATAATAACTCAGTAATCTAAAATAGTTTAACCAAATATGTTATTGTAATTGTTATGTACTAAGAAATAATATGTACCAAACGTGATGATGGGAGTCATGCACACAGAAAACGTGCTCTAAGACCTGAGCTGGTTTTATTGTTTGGCATTGATCCATAGGATTGACCTGCAAGTCTACACGATGGTTGGAGACACGGATGCACTATTGACCTGAAGTCGTACTCTTAATACCCGAGCTGGCTTGATTGATTGGCGGTTGATGTGTAGGATTGACCTGCAAGTCTACACGATGGTTGGAGACACGGATGCACTGTTGACCTGAAGTCGTACTCTTACCTGTTGACCTGGCTTGATTGATTGACGATTGATGCGTAGGATTGACCTGCAAGTCCACATGATGGTTGGAGACATGAATGCACTGTTGTACCGAAGTCGTCCTCTGGGAGCTGGCTTTATTGATTGGAGATTGATGCGTAGGATTGACCTGCAAGTTCACATGACGGTTGGAGACATGAATGCACTATTGTACTGAAGTCGTGCTCTAGGACCGAGCTGACTTGATTGATTGGTGATTGATGCGTAGGATAAACCTGCAAGTCCACATGACGGTTGGAGACATGAATGCACTGTTATACTGAAGTCGTGCTCTGGGGCCGAGCAGGTTTGATTGATATAAGATTGATGCTTAGAGTAGAACTCCAAGTCCTCATTAGACTGCGATTGTGTTTTGTTACGCTGATACTTTTTGGTGATTGCTTGTAGCCTTTCTCGGTTCTATCGTCATCCCTTCTACTTTTATACCATCGTATAGTTTGTTGCCCGTGCACTGACACTTTTCTTATTCTAATTAAAAATGATTCAAAAGTATTGGCAGCTTTTTACTATTAAATTCTCTATTAATATATGAAGAACAAACACCTTGACATTAAGTACACTAGTATAATTTGGGAAACTTTTAAAAAGAGGTGTGTTCTAGGTCTCCAGACAAAGCATGCTAAACACTTATATGAGTTCATTCCTTTGAATATCATGTCTAAAAATGTGAATGAACAAATTCCAAATGTTTTTTCGTTGCTTAGTAATTACATTATTTTAATTTCTTTAAACTTATTTCTGTAATTCTGTAATAATTCTTAGTCCATAGTAATACAGTAACTGTTCCCACCATGGTGGGTGGGATGGTAGTACCTATCTAACACACCCATAAAGGTACAGTGGTATCTATCTACCCATACACTTCTATTGCAATTTGTAATGAGCATCAATGAAAAATGTACTGGTCTGCATACATTTTTACCTTAACGATACTGAGTTATAATGCAGTACCTATAATTTACAACTGAGATAACTGCTGATATTCCTTTCTATCATATACTCAAAAATGAAAAAATTTAAAGTTTTTAAACAAAACTAATACAATTTTAAA
Organism: Stictocephala bisonia; assembly: GCA_035578905.1. Lineage (NCBI taxonomy): Eukaryota > Metazoa > Arthropoda > Insecta > Hemiptera > Membracidae > Stictocephala > Stictocephala bisonia. The sequence goes on from JAQJVL010000133.1 coordinate 1,260,586, forward strand.
ATTTTGCATAAAAATAAAAAGGAAGGTATCTTTTACAGTAATAAAAATGTTAAAAAAGTTTAACATCTTTATTTATATTGCCTCTGAAGTGACAACTACGAGAAAAGTGCGACTTTAAAATTACGTTAGTGAAAAAAACATTACATTATTTGTTCTCTGTCTGAAAAAAGTTCTCAAATATCAAATTAAATTAGAAAAAGCGGAATACATTTTACAATCTTCAGAGTCACGCTTAGTCTAACTACAAAAATTTAAAAACTCCATCTCATAACTGACCATCTAAAACAAGGTGAAAACATAGCAAACCTGATATTTGTAGGAAAGGAGAACTGGTTAAGGAAGTTGCCCCGCCACGTAGTGAGGCGTCCTAAGAAACAGTAGCCATGTGAGTTAGTGTCTTGTTTTGCGTGTCTTCACACGCAAAAACCACGTTGTGGTCGGCAATCTAGTTGTTTGTAATCCTTTGTAAATCCTTGATATCCCACTCCCCTTCCCATATCGTGTTTCGTGTTGATAACTTTTTTTTGAGAAGGCACCATCCAGAGAAATGTATAGGCCTCTTCTCTCGCAGAAAAAAGTGACGTTAATGGGAAAAGGGAATATTATGATAGGCACTACTTCATTAGTGTCATACTTTCCACACCATAGGCTCTCTTCTGTTTGGAATCACCTAACTTTATAAATTATTTTAGGCCAACACACCTAAGATCGAAGTCCTCCCAGCCCCAAGCTCTGTTGACCTCAAATCGTCACTATGGATTTTAACACAGTCCACCAATCGTGAGTGGATTTTGGATCGAGTACAAATATTTAGCATATTTATATATGCTAGATGTGAAATTTATAAAATAGAATGTAGTAAATATAAAATTTTGTGAAAAAATACACCCCTTATACCCACATTTGGGGCATTCGTAGGAATCAATCCGACCCTAGTGCAAAGGAAAGGCCTTGCACAATTTATACAGTCCGGAGGGGAACTGCCTTCTTGATCACGGTAACCCCTATGTAAGGTGTAAGCAATACTTTTAGTAACATGTTGTTGCATACAAGTGTCATTAGAGGTATTGAAATTAGAACTTTAATTATTTGGTACATTATAGATTTTAAAAGGAGATAGCTTGAATATTTAGGGTCTAACTGCGATCAATTTATATTCATAATATGAACATTCATCCATATTGCTCTTACACCAATCTCTTCTAATATTCTTCAAACACACAAAAAGATGTTGCATAAGAATTACGTGTCCAAAATATGCCCAGTGTAGTAGATTTTTTTACGCTAAAGCTCCTTTTTGATCAACAAATTCCAGAGAAGAAATTCCTCTTGACGATCATGTTCCACTTAATATCTTGTTAGTATAACAATAGACTAGATATAATATACGTACTGAATATCTGATATAACCAGTAGTGAGGCCTCTATGGTATTCGTAGCCATTTCAAGTGTTTTAGCAACATAACAGTTGTGTCACAATGATTTTAATATGGCAATTAAAATTCAAATTTTCATCTTAATTCAACATTCAAACCTAATTCTAAATAATTCAAATAAATAACTAAATATCTATTAGGATTTTTATTGAAAAGAAAAAAAAAATAGACCGAAAACTGGAACCTCACAATATAGACTGAGGTTCCAGTCCGTAACTTTTTTTATTTTTGATGTTAAGAAAAGTTGAAGTAAATAAAAATCGCGGAAATCAGCATTCGATTGTATACTCGTGTTTTTATAGTAGTAAATTCAATTAATCTAATTCGTTGTTTTGTTTTATAATTTACAGGTAAGTAAGAGTAGGATTTTACAAACTCAACTTTTTAGATTATCTAGAAAATACATATAAGTCTTAAAGAATATAAAAAATCAAGTTTTGTAAAGAGTCTAGCCTTGCTACTTTTTATTTTTTAACTGTATTTCAAATTCGGCAAAAACATTATGCCTAAAATTTTAAGTGGGTTTTTTTACCTACAAAAAATTATCAGAACACACTTAAAGTGAGGATTTTTGATAAATATCAACAATTTCACTAACAATCTCTGAAAATTATATTTCATCATTCTTAACCTTTCAAATAATAACTCTTCAAAATTGTTTCACACTCCTTTTGATTGATTTTCTCATAAAATTCAGTTTAATTTTAACATGAGGTAACCAAACAACTAACATTCCAATATTTCAATTTCAATTGTATGATTTTCACTACGCACCTTAAATTTTTTTCAAATTTAATGCATTAGTTATTTAAAAGGTTGCCTTAACTCCTGCACCGATCTCCCTCCAGGCTTCCATCAGTTTCAGTGTCAAGAGCTTTCGAGAGTAGTCTAGCGGTGTTCGACCTCTGGAGATTGTCGGCATGCGTGCAGCTTTTACAAACAAGATCTCGTCTGAGTGTTTGTATGTTCTTGACTGACTTATGAATTATTTCTCAGTCACGCAGGCTTTACATTCAACATCCTTGTCTCGGCTCCATTGGTTCGATCGGTGATGTGGTGTTCTGACTTTCACTTCACAACAAGTGGTCATTTATACCGACAAGTTCATTGACAAGCATAAGGTGTACCCGACATTGACACTATTTATATTATATAAGTTGCTGACTTTTCAACTTCCTTCATGGAGTGTAAATTTCCTAACACATTCCTCTGGTTTGCACTCGTTACTTTAATGAAGAGGTTCAGTTATATTGTTTATGCCTGTAAAGCTGGTGTCGTTTTTAGAGTATGAAGTGAACTGCGTTGATATGAGACAGTACTGAGTGTCTGTATGTTCTTAACTGACTTATGAACTATTTAAGTCATGCAGCGTTTACATTCCAATTACTTGACACTACTAACACACTGTTAATTACTATTTTATATACAAATTTACATAAACTTAACTGGTTACTAGAATAAGTTTTAAAAATGATTTATTTTTAAATCGAGATATGTGTTGAAATATTTAATATAAATAAACACAATTCATTTTTGAAGTTATACTTCTTTACGCCCGTTAGACACTTTGGGATGGGATGTTGGTCGAGAAACCGCGTCACGCTGAAAAGTAAGAACAAATTTTTAAGAACTATCGATTAATCGATTGTTAATCGAAGAAATTTAATCGAAGAAATTACTGATAGTGATAATATAGGTGTATAATATAATAATGAAGTCACGTATAATATATTGAAGATAAATATATTGAATAATATTGAAAAATGTCTTATATTTCATTTATATATCCTGTCTGTTTGTGTGCGTGAGTGGGTGTATGAGAATGGCCAAAGAAGTATAACTTCCACCGTGTGGTCCGACGCACACCCAATTTTTCAAATAAAATGTTTGAGTGAAACAATACATTAGGCACATCATGCATTTCATGAAAAACACAAAATATTGGAAAAATCTATGTATTTTTCCAACATCACTTATAAAAATAAGTGATGTTTTATAACAGCTGTTGGGTCATATAATCAAGCATGTATTTGTATATTATACAAATCTCTATTGTTAACGTACTTTTATGACATTTTCTTAAAAATCAAAATTTAGGAATCTGTCACAAATTCAGGGGTCTAAATATTGCTTCAATTAAGTGCATTTAAATAAATCACTGATTCATTACCAAAAAATCCAAATAAAAGCTATAAGTTCTTGTTTTCTTACCTTTTCCCTATAATACTTACGTAATTCTTTCAAAGTAAAAGAATGTAAATAAGAATAATTTTAATCGACCCGGAATGATATATTCAGCTTTCTACAAAAAGAAAGAGATCTTACATCTAAAAGTACCAATCACGTAAATGTTGAAAGCAAGACAGTTAGGCTTATAATAGCTGCGAAGCTTGGATCCTAGGGACTGAGGAACAGAGTTAACAAAATTTCTTTAAAATATGGTTTTATAGACGTATACTCAAAATAAAGGCGATTGACAGGGTGACAAACAACAAGGTCCTCAAAAGAGTACGTGAGAATAGAGGCTTTTGATAGTCACATTTTAAAAGAAGATAATGTTAATGGCCGTCTAATGAGACACGAAAGATTTCCTGAACTAAGTAAATGAAGGTTGTATTAATGAAAAACTATGTAGATGAAGACCACGGTTAATATACATGGACAAAATTATGAAACATGTAAGGTATAAGACCTACGTAGAAATGCAGAGGAAAGTGAAAAGACGTGAAGAACGAATTTGAATATCTGCTGCCAACTAATCTTCAGATTGGCCACAGCAGGAGAAGGGTGTATGCATGAAACATCAGGCATAATTTACTCAGAATGAAGCACATTGGGTAACTCAATATACTTTTTATAACTTTATCCTTCTACCAATACGAAGACATTGAATCTTTCTTGGTGCGTGTTTCACTAGAAATTTACCTGAGCGTCATCCCTCTTCACAGTTCACAGAGAAGACTTGTTCTATTGTCTTGGCTCGTACACCTGAGATATCTCAACAATGGTATGCCGTCATTTCTCACACTTCTTGTTGCTCTGTCGCGGTCTATGGGCCGTTAGTCGTTATTCTTGTCAAACCCATGATGAAGAGGGCAATCTGCTCCGAATCACTCACCGTTGCGCCTCCTTGATTTAGCCGATGTTTATTGTTTGGTGTGACTAGAAACGTTGGAATCAAATATTTAATTTTGCAAATCAATCGGTCCCCATCGAATTTGCCAAACTACAAAAAAGATCTATTAGATTCAATTTAAAGCATTAGGTCCAAGGACGGTAGGAAAATATCATAAATATATACAAAATCGGACTTCACCTCATTGGCCCTAAAAGATCAGATGTATGTTTACCTCTACAGAACTTTATTAATATTCCAAATACGTCAGGAGTTAATTTTTTCAACTTTTTAACAATGTAAACATTGTTTCTTTTTATTGTGGATTTAAAACCATCTGTATTTTTTCTAAATCATAAAAATACCTGCTAAACAAAGACGATACTAAATATTTGTTTTATTGCTTTTGATTGTTTAGGAATGCATATTGATAGAAGCGTAACTTCGAAATCTCACATCTAGTTCAAGAGACAGCATTTAAATTTGAAAACAAATAAACTTGATTGGATTTTTGGGTTTAAATCCAAACTTACTTTAAAAAGAAATCGTTACTGTACAAAAATATTTTGAAACTAATCTGGACATATAGACTGGATGCAAGTAATTTGAAAATATATATATAGTTATAAGATAAGATTTCAAACGCAACTCTTCGCCTGAACTTTAACATATTAACAAGAAGACAGGAAATTATTACATATAGTGAACGTTATTTGCTGAAACTACAAATCATCTCAACCACCTAGCCTTGAACTTATTGGACAACTCTAATTCAACCTATAGAATAAGACGACCCAATATCATAGATCTACAGTGCAGATTAGTATAATAGTTTGTCAGTGTTAACATGGTTAATATCTAATTCAAGCCAAAACAATATTTTGTGCAACATTTATAAAATTGACTCAAGGTTCAGTTCATCAGAAAAGAATGTAAACTAATAAATGAGTTTAAAAAAACACATTTAACATTTTTGAAATTACATTATAAATAGCCGTTTAAGTGGCCCATAAAAAATATCATGAACAAAATCCGTAATATTTTTCCTTTTAATAGTTCTAAGTACAGTATTGAAATTTACTTACTAACATTATCTTAATGACTGACCGGGGCCGAGTACCGGAGTGTCCCGAGCGTATTGAGTAGTGGGGTTAGAATACGAAGCGTACAGGTGTGTCTTCTAATGAAGTAAAAATTTATACTGTACATTTTTTTATATTTTTATTCTTCTTCTTGGTATCGTTGAAGTTATTTTGAGAACATTGATATTACTCTGTAGTACTGTATATCATTTTAACACTTGTCATTTTGTCAGTCTTTTTCCACTGCATAGTATAGTTTTAAAATGTTCATTTTCCGAAAAACTAAACATCTTTTATTTGACTAAAAAATGTTTTTCATTGCTAGTTTGTATGTTTTGGGTATATCCTGGGGTTATCTAGGCTTATATAAGCTGGCTACCCTCAATTTATTTAGTTCGGTAGACGTTTGTGCTGCAATGGATTTTCCTAGTAATGAGTTTCTTCAGTTAGCTTCCGTCCCCAGCTAGTCGTCTCACTGGGGGAGCTGTAAATTTATTTATTTGTATAAGGTCTGTATTAACGCTTAAAAAATAACTGTCTGAAATCTAATTTAGGAATTTATAATTTTCTTCTCCAAATTTTCCCGTTTATTAAATCTTTTTACCTCCAAGCCTTTAATTTATTACTACTATGCAGTATATTTTATTAATTTTCTTATTTATTTACGATTACGATTCAAAAATGGCAAATTAATTTAACATAAATAGGACATTATTAATTTTATTAAGTTGTATTTTAATTTTCAAATAGTTTTGTTAGCTATTTAAGCTATGTTTAGGTTAATCAAAATAAAAAACATCTGCTATCAAGACATGTTCTTATTATTAATTGAACATTTAATATTTTTAAAATGTACAAATGTATCCTTGCTAGAATGGTAAATAGTTATTAATACTAAAAAAATAAGTTTTGAATATAGTTTTCCTATAAAAGCCCTATAACCGTAACATAAGTTGTATAGTTTTTAATGTTTAACGTATAGTTTAAAATTTTTACAACTTATCTGTGTCGATGCTTAATTATAGGTCTAATTCATTAAATATTTTTGGAACTGGTTTCGTTTCATTAACAATATATTTTATAGCTACGTTATGGAAAACTGCTTTATTTAACCAAAAATATTTAAATATTTCTTCACTACTGTAGGAATATGAAATCCTGTACATCCTTGCAATGACACAATCTATTTATTCCACAGTTATACTACATTCCATTAATCATAATGAAATAAGGTTTGTGAGATTTAGTAACAATGGAAGGGATGTTGGTGGGAAGGAGGAGGGGTGGGTGATTTTTCACTGTCCCAGACTCGTCTAATAGTAATAAGGTCCCCCACGACTTGTCTTCCATGTCTGAATCCATCACTCACCAGCCCCCTCCCCCTACATCATCTTCCCGGTGTTAGTTATCTTATCCAGACTAATAAAAAATGTCACATTGTTTTTTTCAAACCCTAACCTGTTTCACAGTTTATAAAAGATTTTTATTTTAAATATGCCATTACATCAACACTAACCCACACTACATTTAGAGTTTTTCAGTTATATTAGGGAATCACTGCGTAATTTAACACTACCACTTGAAGCTAAAAATGATAGCGAGTTTTTAAAAGATGTGGCGTTCTTTAGTTATTTTTTCTTACTTTATTGGTTATAGACTACGTATTTCCATAATTATAACCTACCACTTTTTTAAGTACCATGAACAGAATGAAAACTCAAATCTGGTTATGTTTCAGATATGAAAATAATTGTTAATTAGTGAATAACTGATTTAAAACTCACCCTATACAAAAAAAGGCATTAACCGGAGACATTAGTTTTATAGATGAAGCTTAGCTGCAGATTTTAATTATTATAAATGTATTTTTCCTTAATAATTAGAGTTATAGTACAAGCTATTTACTTTTCTATAAAATGTATCAAAATATTTCACCTTTTCACCATATTCCTGCAGTACCTTCACAAATGTACTATAAAATCGGCTTCTGATGTATAAACAGACAATATATTTCTTTTTATGAAAAACTTCACTCACCAGTTCACATGGCCCTTCAGGATTTTGCGTAAAGTTTATTCAACGAGTGAAGTACCAACCATTAGGTCAGTTAGGGATTAAAACTTTACAAAATTGCTCTCCACAGTCCCAAATCTAACCACTGAGCCACCACGCCTTTTAGTGTCACTGGCACCTTATGCAGGTGAGGAAGGTTATGAGTGTCAATGTTACATTCTGCAAGTGATGAGAGTTCTCAGTGTCACTAATCCCTTCTGGAGGTGAGGAAATTTTTCATCGTCAATGGTACCTAGTAAAGGTGAGGAGAGGTCTCAGTCACTGGTGCTTCCTGCAGGTAGGATAGGTTTTAGGGTTATTGGTACCCTCTACAGGTGAGAAAGGGCCTTAGTATCACTGGTACCTTATGCAGGTAAAGAAACTTCACAGAGTCATTGGTACTACCTGCAGGTGAAAAAAGATCTCAGTGTCACTAGTACCTTCTGAAGGGGAAGAAAGATTTGAGCGTCAGTGGTATCTTCTTCAGGAGAGGAAAGTTTCCAGAGTAATTAGTACAACCTCCTGCCGGTTAGAAAAGGTCTCAAGGTCTTTGGTACCTTATGCAGGTGAGGTCTGTTTTTAGTTTCACTGGTACCCTCTGCATTAAAAAATACGTATAAGTGTGACAGGTACCTTCTGCGATGAGGAAAGATCTCAATGTCATTAGTACCCTCTGTAAGTCAGGAAACTTCTCAGTGGCACTGAACATTTATGTTTTGTTTATATTTTCTTTTGAGTCGTGATAGTGGACTGCCTCTCAGGCAAATTGGGTGATGCACTATCTCTCCTTTACTATGCAGGATTGTTAAAGTTTAAATTATATGCAAGGGTTGCCTCTTGTGTTTATCATAAAAGCTACGAACTTACAAGTGTGGTTACACAATCGACAATCCTTTGGACTGTGCAGTGCAATTTCCGAGGTTCGGGTTGGGGAACTGAGCTAATAGTTGATCGTTCATTTACAGGTCTAAGACCTGTAAACACTGGTGAGTGAGGTTAAAGAAGCTATTAGGTCCTATACTTAAATTGGCAATTTCATTTACTCTGTAACAATTATCTTACTAGGGAAATTTCTTTATATCTAGAACAGTTCTTAAAGAACCACAAAATGCGGATTTAGTTTAAATTTGTCGATGAATAAGTCGATATATTATGAGGCCAACAAATGTATTCGAATACCTTGTTTTGTAATTGCTTTGTGCACGCGTGAGTGCGTTTATATAGCCGGCTAACGAACTGGTTTGGACATGAGAAGTGGGAGTGGCAAAGCCAATCTTGCGCTCCTTCTTCAACAGTTATTAATTTCATACTGAGATTTTATTAAATTTTTCTACCCTCTTCATTTGGCTCGTTATATATTAACTAACTAAGTAAATGTACTCGGAAAATGTAAATGAATACATCATCAGCTTGTATTCCATGAAAATTCCCCAACTCATAGTTTTATATGTTCGGCCTTCGAATTATGAACATATGTTTGTAATTATCATAGAATATTCATTTACATAAGTATTATTAAAAATAACGTACTTGTTTCACAAAGTTATAACGACGGCTTTCATGGCTAGCTGTCTGTAATATGTAAACCATTTTGTTAAAAAACAGAAACCATGTTATACATATAGTATATTTATTCATATCTGAAATATATTAGTGCCCTAGCACAAGGATTTTTTATAACCTAGCCAAATTCAAATTGAAGACTAGCTGTAAAACACAGGAACTTAACATTAGCACAATCCTAAAACATTTTCTATGTAAATAAGTCTTTTAATAGTTTCATAATGTATCGTATTGGTAAAAATATGAGAAAAATACAAATAAACCACTCTTTGTTTTTTTTTTTTTTTTTTTTATAAAATGCATTTTTCTTAACCAACTTGAATTTCTTGAAAAAATGCAATCGTTATAATGTGTTTCTACATTAATATATTTAATTGTAATGCCAGTATCTAGATGAAATAATACTATGAAATAAGGGATTTTTTTCCATTACTTCACTACTTTTTTATCACAATTACGGTTAGGTTAGGTTAGGTTAGGTTAGGTTAGGTTAGGTTAGGTTAGGTTAGGAGGCTAACAAAGTTGATCACAAACTGGTTAATCCAATGATTGACTTATCGCCGTATGCACTCTCCATGTGTAAGTTCTTTGAAAGTGATAAGATAAGGCCACTTATATCAAATTCCTAGCGCATAAGAAATACCACAGTTGACGTAAAAATGATTGGGTAACAGTTTTTAGAGCAATATTTACTAAGCAGTAATGAATTATTGAAAAACATATATAATGTAACTGTAGTAAATCAGTGTAAAAGATCCGAAATCAGTTTTAATTATTGTTGGGGAAGTTAAGCGAAGCATGTATTTTAAAAGACAGCATAGTTCATTAAATTTGTAAATTTATTTCAACCGTCTCTAACGTTAATTGAAATACAGCACTAGAATGATTGTTGTACTTTAATCTGAGTGAAGATTTTACAGTTAAATTAGAATTGTTTATGTACCCAGACTAATACATAGCCCAATTAACAGGACAACCATTGATACCTTGTACATCAGAAAATATTCAAGTACCTTTGATAAGAAACTTTGCTTTATTTTTGTTTTCTGAATCGTTAAACCCGACTAATGAGGAGTTTAACTTAGAAAATACGTATAAAAAGCAACATTTCCCGAATGGATTAGGCTTTTACGCATAATTAAATCACCTATTTAATCTTTGATTGGCTATTTTGCATATGTTAACTGGTAAACAGCATTTTCAACACTTTATGTGCCTGTAGCCCTAAAAAAACGTTAAAAACAGTTTGAATAATTAAGTTGCCAAGTTGAGAATAAAGCTTAATAAAGCTAAGGGGAGACATGGAAAATAAATATATGCAATGATTCCTTACTTTAGAAATGTACAAAGTCGACATCTAATTTGGATGAAAAAGAGTGGCCAATTTTCAAATAAGACACTTTATTTAGCCGTAAACGCAAGATAACGTCCGCAATTTAAAGTTTCTTGTATTTTTTTAGTTAAATGAAGTCTAAAACTATAGTGTTTGATCTACCACAGGTACGAACAGTAGCACATGCGTCATCGCTTTTGCTCCGGGGGATGAGAACTTATAATCTGATGCTTTCAGGTGGAGGAAAAATCGTTAATTTTATGATTCTGTTAATGTGTGTAAGGAAATTGTGAACTGTACCTAAAAACAGACTTCTTATGAAAACATATTTTTTCATTTTTATTAGCAAAGAGTTCTTGATTTACTATAAATTAAGTTTTTAAATTTGAATGTTTAATTCTGTAGCGAAAATCCTTAATTGATATTAGTGTTCATGTTGCGTTGTTTTTATTTTTAAATGCTTATTGTCAGTTTATTTAAATTATGTTCTATGACTTATTACCTATTTACATTTATTAAATACTTATTGTATATTAATATATAAATTATGTGAAGGTGTTAATGATAAGTCACTAAAATTTGAAATGAACAGCAATTATACTACTCAGCCTACCTGTGTGTGTGAGTGCATGTGCGTATTTGCTATTATCTCTATGACAAGCAATAGCCTTTGTTGACGCGCTGCAGTGGACCGCTACTTTGAGCTTGTTTTTATAGACTGTCAAGTGAAATTTTGAGTATTATTTGAGTATTTAACCTGAGCTGTCATCATATACATGATATCGATGGCAGAATTTCCAATTAGTATTCTTAATTTGGATTTGTAAACAATTAAGGAAATAAATTGTATTCTATTCATATTTGTCAGCTATTTGTTTCATATTTATAATTATTTTTTAGATATTTATTATATTTGTTACGTAACTATTGCATATTTTTTTAACCATTTATTGTATATTTGTCAAATATTTAGTTCATATTAATTATTATTTATCACATATTTACTACCCATTAATTGCATATTTATTTATTAACTATTCATAATTTGTATATAAATATATATATATATATATTTATTTATATATTTATTTATTTATTGAGTCCTTGGGCCTTATAACTTGTAAATATGTAGTTCTTGTTTATTAATTTGTTTAGTAGTGTGTAGACTGGCTGGTTCGATGAAGTGTTTATTTGGTAAACAGAGTTAACATTTTTACTTCAATGTAATAGGTTTTATGTCTGTATTGTTTCAAGTAAATAACAATAATGTAAATATTTAGTATGTATTACTTCCATTATGCGACTTTTCCAGCTGCTTCATTATACAACAATGTGTTTCCGAACTTTTTACAGTCCTAGTCGAATGTAGCCTCCTTTCCCACCATCCATTTATATCTTAGCATTCATATTTTCCCATAGTTCGAGCTTCCATGACCTCTCGATTTTTTTCGTTCCATATTCATCTTGGTTTGTCCCATTTTCCTCCTCCTTCAACTGAAGTCCATCGCCACACCCTTTTCAACCGTCTAGGTTCATCTATCTTCTATAGATGACGAAACCACACTAACAATTTTTTGTCTACCACATTTCCTTTAACCTTCATTATTTATACTATTTATAAATGTCTTATATGTTTAAGCTTGAACACGCCAAAGCTTCGGTTCTTTTCCAGAAGTCTGTTTCCATAGACGTTAATCTGTCTTTTCGTTTCTAACTTGCTACCCATTCTTCCGAGCCGTAAGAGTACACACTTTCTATTATTGTCTTATGAGTTTTTACATGTGTATTATATATGTTCTATTATAATTTAGAACATTGCATAGTTTTAATTATAAATGTGTCATTTATAAAATTATTATAACATTATACTGCAGTAGAATCTGTCCTTTTCAATACTTGAAATTTTTTTTAAATTAATATTGTGCTAGGATTAAACAGGATACATTGGTTTATCATAATGTACAATATACCAAGACTGAAAGTCTAACTACTGTATATTACTACTTAACTTCATTCTTGCTATCAATTTAACACTTTAAATACCCCTTTAAAAAGGGCCTGTCTTGCTTAGACCAACTGAAAATAAATGTAATCACTGAAATTGTATACAGGAGATAACTTATTTTCCAGTTTATTACATGGACCCTGACGTAGACCAATCGCCACCTCCGAGTTGTGTCTAATGATGGAGAACTCCCTGGGTGGGCCTTTCACTATCAGCTGATCTATGGGAACTGTCGTCTAATATGAGGCAGTCGGTTCGTCGGTCCACTGCACACCCTAATGGCACGATGGTATCACACCTAGATTTGGGGGCGATTGAAAGGCTCGTGTCACTGCTCATTTGACGGCTGACCACATCGAGTCAATACACTTGCTGATATAGACGGTCCAGGTTTCTAGTTTTTGGGAAGAGAACATTGTATTTAAGTCTGCGTTCGTGATTTAAAAAAAATACTAATATTTGTAAGTAGCGTCAAGTTTGTTGCTCTTTTGAACTTAATATTAATTTCATTTGAGTAAGAAGAAGTTAGCTAAAAAAAATTGCATCATTTGAAACATAATATAAGAGTCATATCAAGAAAAATCTAGTACACTAAATTTGCAACGACTGCAATATGAACATTTGGGCGAGTCGTTGGCCGAGTGGTTCAAGGAGTTAAGATGTAGAGTCTGAATTTGATACAGTGCAAAAATGGCCTAAACTGAACTTTTCTTCACCATTACTGCCTCGCCTTATTACTCTGTTTGAGAAAAATTTCTCCAAAGATAAATGGTCTACGGGGTAATGGACGAGCAATGTTAAAAAGAGACTAGCATCTCCTTAAAAATTAAACAAAAATAATAATAATTAAATAAAAAGGAAACCAAACTACAATAGTAGAAAGGACGTTGTTTCCTACAATAGAGTCAGATCAAAAGAATCATCCAAAGGAATTCAGCCTTGGCACAAAATTAAATCTGGAAGTCAATTACTACTTACAAAGACACTGAGACATTCGTTCCACACGTCTGGCCTTTCGACGGGATTACGACCCACCTTCTTCAGTTGCCCATTTCAAAATGACGGGTCCTCGACACACCTATTACTTGTATTGAAGAGACCTCCCACAATTCAATCATTTTAGAATTGGTGGAGAGGGGTTCGAATTGTTGAGGACCTATCATTTGATTTATTCTATTGTAATATTTATTAATGTTAGGTAGAAGGTATTTCATTTTAAACATGTATCCTTATGAGGGAGACAAAGGTAGTTGGACATTTGCCATCATTGCGTGAAAATTACCAATCACGACGTTTCGATTTGGTAAAACCCAAACCTTTTTCAAGTGCTAAAAACTAAATTACATCTACACAAACATGTTATAAAACTACGTTCTTAAACTAATTTTGTTGTAATATTTGATTATTGTATTGTTTTATTCATAATAATTGTTGTCTTTTCAGGTTAAAATGTAATTGTAATAGTAGTCTGAGCCCTTCCTAGTCATATATATCATTTTTGTGCATGTTGAATGTTATTTTAAATTAATAGTGTTTTTCAGGTACCATATATTTATGATTAGTTAATGTAATCTTATTTCAGTCTGATTTGAATAATTTTAATTGTGTTTTAACATTTTTTTGTTGATATCGTGACCTTGACAGCGCCTAATTGGTTATATTAATTTAACCCTGTTAACATTTTATATTTAGTATAAGTTGATTTTGTTGTACCCCATTCTAGGATCTAGGTAAAAATGTAGAGAATTATTAAAGTAGATAAGTTTATTAGTTTAAGAACGTAGTTTTATAACATGTTTGTGTAGATGTAATTTAGTTTTTAGCACTTGAAAAAGGTTTGGGTTTTACCAAATCGAAACGTCGTGATTGGCAATTTTCACGTAATGATGGCAAATGTCCAACTACCTTTGTCTCCCTCATATGATACTACATCATTAACAAATTTCAAAAACAAAGATGTATCCTTAAGTAGCATTAAATATATTAAAGTTTGATAAAGCTATTGGGAATACCAGTCAACTATACTTTAGTTTTATTTTAATCAATAATACCTTTCTAATTTAAGATAATGCTAATAATCGATATTTCATAATAGAGTCTAAAAATCAAAATTATTATTTGTTAATTTATATTACCATTAAATTTACGCAATTTGTATTGTAAAATATTCCATGAAACAACTTATTAAAAAAACTTCATGAACAAGAATTATGTTTATGTGTAACAGCATATGATTCGTAAAATTATAAATTTCCCGTACTTAGGTTTAACTATTAAACGTGTCAAGCTTAGAAGATTAAAAATGAACCATTACAAATATATACCATTAAGTGGGGCATAAACCTCACAAATACTGAACCGCTCCTTATTACCGAAAAAACTTTATAATATTACGATCTGAGGGGGCAAACAAGTAAAAAAATAATCGATTGGAAAGGGTTAAAGTACACATCTGGGTCTTACACAAACAGTAAGTAGTATTGACCCACTCGCCCGCCCATACACGTATGGTGATATTGACCCACCCGCCCAACCATACACGTACATTGATATTAACCCAACCGCCAACCCATACACGTACGTTGGCATTATCCCAACCGCCCACCCATATATGTACGGTGGCATTAACCCAACCGCCCCCCTCCCGATACACGTACGGTGGCATTAACCCACCCGCCAACCCATACACGTACGTTGGCATTATCCCAACCACCCACCAATACATGTACGGTGGCATTAACCCAACCGCCCCCCTCCCGATACACGTACGGTGGCATTAACCCACCCGCCAACCCATACACGTACGTTGCCATTATCCCAACCGCCCACCCTACATGTACGGTGGCATTAACCCAACCGCCCCCCTCCCGATACACGTACGGTGGCATTAACCTAACCGCCAACCCCTACACGTACGTTGGCATTATCCCAACCGCCCACCCATACATGTATGGTGGCATTAACCCAACGGCCCCCCTCCCAATACACGTACGGTGGCATTAACCCACCCGCCCACCCATACACTTACGGTGGCATTAAGCCACCCGTCCATCCATACACGTACAGTGGCATTAACCCAACCACCCCCTCCCGATACACATGTATCGTGTATCGTGTATGGTACATGTATGGTGGCATTAACCCAACGGCCCCCCTCCCAATACACGTACGGTGGCATTAACCCACTCGCCCACCCATACACTTACGGTGGCATTAACCCACCCGCCCACCCATACACTTACGGTGGTATTAACCCACCCGACCATCCATACACGTACGGTGGCATTAACCCAACCACCCCCACCCCATACACGTATGGTGGCATTAACCCCACCGCCCACCCATACATTTACGGTGGCATTAACCCACCCTCCCATCCATACATGTACGGTGGCATAAACCCATCCGCCAACCCATACACGTACGGTGGCATTAACCCCACCGCCCACCCATACATTTACGGTGGCATTAACCCACCCTCCCATCCATAAATGTACGGTGGCATAAACCCACCCGCCAACCCATACACGTACGGTGGCATTAATTACGATGGCATTGTAAATACCACTGTACTTGAATGGGAGAGCGGGGGTCATTAGATCGAACATACAATCGATTTAGAAATTTTTGACGCTTTGAAAAATAAACAATATCAATTTAAAACTATTGGTATAGTGCCTTATATTTTTAAAATAATCAACCATATATACTATTATCTAACTGGGTGTGAGGATTAGGACCGATCCGACCCACCCAAGGCCGGCCGCACTTCCACTCGATTGGTTACTTAGACAACCTTTCCAATCAATCAGTATTTTTTGTATTTTGCTATTTTACCTCAAAATGGTTAATACATATGAAATCTACTCAAAATTACAAGAAAAATGATACCGAAAAATATATTATTTACTTTATTTTATCTTACAAAAATTTTTCACAGTAATTTTTAAATCATGCAATATTTTTCAATTCTGTAACTAATTAATTAACTTAAGATTCACTACAGCTAATCAAAGAGTGTTTGATATAATCCTTGTAATTTTAAGTACATTTTATATTTATTAACCATTTCAAGATAAAATGGCAAAATAAAATAAAAAAAAAAAAAAACTGATTGGTTGGAAGAGTTGACTAAGTAGTGCCTAATCGAGTGCGGCCGGACTCGGGTGAGTCGGGTCGGTCTTAATCCTCTGCGTGAGTGTGCGTGGACCTACCTGGCGTCCAACCGCAATCCCAGTTTGATAATAGTATAAAAGTAAACATGAAAATCTACTTTTTCTAATTCAAGAATATATGATAACAGACGATAAGATGTAATTACTCTCTCAAGTTAAAGCCGTTTATATTTGGTTACTGTGGTACAAGAAAAATATGTAAAATTACATTTTACCCTCATCACTTTTTTATATAAGGAGTAATTAAAGTAATTTTTATTTTCTAACTATATTTTACTATTTAATTGAAAAGAAAAATTTAAGTTATTAAAAAAATGGTGTAGTATTCTTACAACGTGTATGAGGGATAAAAAATAACTAGTAAATAGCCCGTCAAGCTTGTACTATTAAAAATTAACCAACACTCAAATGTCGAATAAACATTTAATTAAATAAACAATCATCTTATATTTTGCGAGTAAATAAGGTTTTAAATACTCCAAATAACCAAACATTTGACCAACAATATGACAACTTAATCAAGTTAAAGAGTCTGGTTGGACATTTTTGCGCGGCGTATGAAGGACTTGCAACTTGAATGCAGTGCAAAAAGTGCCATTAATTTTTACGTCTCTCTTTGTAAGTGTCATTATAATAGTAATTAATAATGATAGATTTTCATCACTTTGATGGTAAAATATATAATGTCGTTTTTTTGTTTATTTAAAACGATTGTAAATCCCTAATAATTACCCGACGTAACGAAGTAAAAATAATATTCCAGTTTAGCATTGACCGATGAAACTCCGTTCATTATCCAAACCAGTTCTTAACATGCATTAAATGTCGCAGTAAGAAATGGATAATTTATCTTCCATTAAGACCTTCTGCCATTCAAGTACTAATTAATAATGTTATCAGCACAATATACCTTTCCCTGGTGATTAGTTCGACCCAACCAGTGCAGACATTAGAATTCTTATATTCTGTTATGGCTCGACCAATATAAGGAATGCCGACTATATATTACGCTTGTCGACAGCTTATATATCTATGATCTAAACCTAAACGCCCGCGACCAAAGACAGCAGACAGTCTGACAGGCAAAGACGTGCAGACATGTAGGGCCATCTGTTCTCCACAGACCACGTTGTAAGTAAATCAATTTGCTGTGAAATCTCTTTCTATCCGTTTCAATGTCAAGGGATTCCTTCTTGAGTAGCTTTTCTTTAAGATTTCGATCTCGTCCTCAGCTGTAGTACTGAATAAATCGACTAAAATGTGTCAACGTTACAATCGATAGTAACCATCTATATTACATCGAAAGTGTTTATTTCGCTCTCAATTGATGGGAACTATCGAATAAAGGGATTCCTTATAGAGTTATTTCCGGGCAATTGTCGATATCATTCTACCTGGAGCACTGTATAAGCATTGATTGAAATATATCAATGTTTACAATCGATAATCACTATCGACATTACATCGAAAGTGTTCATTTTTTCTTAATTGATGGAACTATTGGATAAAAGGATTCCTTATTGAGTTGTTACCTAATATTTGTTAATACCGTTCTACCTGGAGCACTGTATAAGCATTGTTTGAAATATATCAATTTTTACAATTGATAATAACTAGCAATATTACATCGAAGGTGTTCATTTTTCTCAATTGATGGTAACTATAGAATAAAGGGATTCCTTGTTGAGTTGTTTCCAGGAAATGTTTGATATTGTTCTACCTGGATCACTGTACAAGCATTGATTGAAATATATCAATTTTTACAATCGATAATAACTAGCGATATCACAACCAATGGTCACTGCTGCTAATAACGTAGTTGGTGGAGCTTTCCATTGTGCCGCCAACACAAGGCTTCACATTATATTAGTTGCCATGAAATGTTCATATGAATTACATAATGGAGGGAGAGTTCTATCTAACTTCCACAACTCAATACATATCTTTCGCACCAGTGCATAAAATATGTCGCTTTCTAAATGGCCCCTCTTTCACACTTTTTTAGGCAATACTTGTCATTCTACAAGAAAAAATTATTTCCGACATCGATCATGTGTTTCAAATTAATATTTTCTACTGTCTTCCATCAATCAATTCAATTTTTGTCCTACTGTTAAAATTTTAAAGGATGTCTTATTTTACCAGTAAATTTAAGTTTGATAAATGCTGTGTTACAATTAACCTAGTGTCTGTTAATCATTTTCTTGATATTTTTTTAAGGTACTTTATAAGAGTTTTAGATTATTATATATTATTGGTTGAATTATTATATATGCATGAAAACTTTTCGTGTGCAATAATCTTCATTATTTGTACGTAATCAGTCAAATCAATAAACTAATTGCTCGATCACTTTCCTGGTATCATTGCCACTATTTATTCATAGGTAAAGTTAAACCTAAGTCATTAAATAGGTTAACTTTACAGGTATCAAGAAATAATTTATGAAAACGTTAAAACAACTAAAATAATAATATCCGTCAAAGTGACATTCACATGAACAAAATAACGAAAACGTGTGCGTATTAACATTTAACATTTCTGTTGACTGTAAATTTTACTTTGTAACGTGTTAAGTCTAAATTATTAGGAGATAAATAATGTAGAGCTTTCACCACCCCTTAATACTACATGTGGATGCAATGTCAACTTCCGGATTAGATTTAATGCTACCCTAATAAGGCTGTGAGGGTATAAAGATAAATAGCTGTGCAGGATTCATTGCTTGAGTTGTTTTCTTTGCGTGCAGATCGCGAATCAGCTTTATCCTATAAATTACGTATTTTTACGAGTTTATCAATTGTTATGCTTTCAACTTTACTTTTACTGTCATGTTTGGCATATTACCATATTTTCTTTTGTTGTTAATTTTCAAATAAAAACCAATTACTTCTACTTTATGTATATTACTTTTTATTTGGTTCTTACATATATATATATTTTTATTGTTTTACTTTATTTTTATTATTTTTTTAAGTATTAGGATATCTTATTTATCATTAACCACTCCACTTAACTGTTTAGTTGAATCAAGACCAACTATTTTTATTCAAAACCTACAAAAATGTTAAAGTAAGTTAAAATAAAATCAGTTTCAATACAGTGTTCCCTCGTTCCTATTAATAAAAACTGATCTGTAGGCTAAGAACATAAACAGCCACGTTCTAGATAACTTATGTAAGAAATGCAAAAATAATATGTTCAAATTATTTGCAATGAAAATTTTATTACTATTCAATTTTGTGGAAGCCGAATAATCTGTATTGCAGTCTTCGTAAATAAATGTGTACAACGTGCTTTTATACTGAGCAATAACGTTCAGGTTATTGCAGCTTAGACCTCCAGAAAAAAACACATTATTTACAAGTTTTGTTTTAATTAATTTGTTGTTTTTTATATTTCATGTTATAACCATGTTTTAGTTTTGTTTATGATTTAATCACGAAATGTTTTTGCGTAATTTTTCAGTTTTTAATCTCACGCCCCTCTTAACAAAATCATGTTATCCCCTTTTTAGCTATTTATTTCTTCATGAGATTCCTTTATCACAATATATATGCAAATGTTCTGTCACAACGCATAATTTTCATCAGCTTGCCAAAACAAAAAAACAAATTTTTTCAACAAAAAATTATTCAATTTATCTATCTTAACGATAAAGAAAAAAAATACCTTACACTACAAACTGGAAGGTAATTTCCCATGACAGGCACCGCAACAGAAATGAAGGAAGGCGTAAAAGACATCCTGCAAGAGGGATATGATGCTAATTCTATTTCTTCCAGTCCATCAACTCCTTTTTGCTCATGTCATATCATGCAGGCAGATATAGAGATCAGATAATAAACAGCCATTCCTCCAGCAGACTGAGCGTTCCCACGTTGGCTAATTGCAATTAGGCGGAATTGCTAATTACTTTCATTGACACACCGTTACAAAATAATTCTCTCTTATAATTTTAGTGACCTCTCCAAAAAGTTTTCTCTCCATTTCTTATGTTTCAATGTTATTTTATAAGCCCTTAACCGTATTATCTGTAAAAAAACTATGCTGAAATATTTCTCTATTGCATAAATGTTATTGTATGAACATAAACCATATTTAACCTCATTAAAGATCTGGCCTGTAATATCCATGTATTGAATGATTATAAATTTTCTTATAAACAGAGTTTGATATTTATTTTCTGACGCTGTAAAAGTCATATTCAGACAAACTGTGTTTAAGAGATAAATCTTAACAGGTTTATTGAACAATTTTAAGTTTTCAAATTAAGAACTAAGTACAGAACTAAGAAAATCTTTGAAAGGATATAATCTGCTCCAGAGGGTTGTATTAGGCTTATGTTGGGTTACGTTAATTTTGCTTTTTCTCTACCAACATGTTAAAACAACTAGTTAAAAACTGTTCAAATTAATTATTGATTGGACGATGAATGGGTGATGATTAAATTAGATTATAAAAAAAAATTACTGTTGATTGAATGATTAAATTTGCACCAACGACAAGAAGAGCTCGACGGGTTGAAAATTAGCAGCATTTATGTTTTTGTTTTAGAAACATTGTTACTAACGAAAATATGTTGCAGAGTTATTTTAGTATTCTAACTAGAATATTAGGTATACATTTTGATAGAAATTATAAACTTATGAAACGACATGATATATAAGTTTAGTAAATTATAAACTTTTGAAACGACATAATACATAAGTTTAGTAAATTATAAACTTATGAAACGACATAATACATAAGTTTAGTCAATTATAAACTTGTGAAACGACATAATACATAAGTTTAGTAAATTATAAACTTGTGAAACGACATAAGACATAAGTTTAGTCAATTATAAACTTGTGAAACGACATAATACATAAGTTTAGTCAATTATAAACTTGTGAAACGACGTGATACATAAGTTTAGTAAATTATAAACTTATGAAACGACATAATACATAAGTTTAGTAAATTATAAACTTATGAAACGACATAATACATAAGTTTAGTCAATTATAAACTTGTGAAACGACATAATACATAAGTTTAGTTAATTATAAACGTGTGAAACGACATAATACATAAGTTTAATAAATTATAAACTTATGAAACGACATAATACATAAGTTTAGTAAATTATAAACTTGTGAAACGACATAATACATAAGTTTAGTAAATTATAAACTTGTGAAACGACATAATACATAAGTTTAGTCAATTATAAACTTGTGAAACGACATAATACATAAGTTTAGTTAATTATAAACGTGTGAAACGAAATAATACATAAGTTTAATAAATTATAAACTTATGAAACGACACAATACATAAGTTTAGTAAATTATAAACTTGTGAAACGACATAATACATAAGTTTAGTAAATTATAATTGTTGTTTGTGAATCCTTCAAGTATATAGTATATAAATGGGGGTTTTACCTTTTATTTTTCTTAAGAAAAGGAGAGACTGATCTTTTCTTTATCCTTACTCTACCTTTTCCTCATAAACAATTTATCTGTTTAGAAAACTTATGAAACAGAGCAAGGGGGGTAGTTACAATATTACTGATAAAAACTAACAGTCAAGGCCAGAATCTCAACCTTCGTTATCTCTTGCTCGGGTTCGAAGTCCTGTCTTCTTAAGAGAGTGCGCATTAGGCGCTGCGCATAAAAGGACTCATATAACATAATGCTTCTACATTACAGGCGTATTTCGACGCGCTGCATTAAGAGGGGCCTTAGACCGCTCGGCCACTGGCTCTCTAAAATGGATCAAAGTAGTAATAGTAATATGTTGTACTTATATTGTATTTAACTTGGGTTGTGTAAAACTAGTGTTAAAAGTACCATAAAAATGTAGCTTTGTAACGACTTTATCTCAGGCAGGTGCAGTATGTTATCGTAATTTATGCCATAATAGTTTAACCTTCTCATACCTTTATTTTATTAAACTACTGGAACAATTCATATTATTTTTTTATTTAAACTGCACTTAAAAGTCCCGTTAAAATCTAGCTTTGTAACTACCAAAGCCGTAATGGACTTCATTACATGTAGCAACAAATCTTGACAATTCACTTATTGGATGAGTACCTTTAACTACAGTTACAATTAAATAAAGAGCTATATTTATAACTACAAGAATCATAACTGACTTTATTACAGTCTTAAAGATTAAGTTCGTTAAAAAATCGTTGCCAGTCATTTTATAGTTATTTATAGTTGTTTATAGTTTTATAGTGTCATATTTATAGTTAATGTGGACATTATAGTCCTTGAGGTGAAACAAATTCTTTTAATTAACACATAGAAAAGGTTGTAGCTATAGAAAGTAATTAGTGTAGCAGCCAGTACCAAGTCTCACGGGGAAATAGCGCCTTGAGACGTACTTAGTACCTACCGAAGACACGTAAATAGTAAATAGTGTAGCAGCCACTACTAAGTCTCAAGGGGAAATAGCGCCTTGAGACGTATTTAGTACCTAACGAAGACACGTAAATAGTGTAGCAGCCACTACTAAGTATCAAGGGGAAATAGCGCCTTGAGACGTACTTAGTACCTAACGAAGACACGTAAATAGTGTAGCAGCCACTACTAAGTCTCAAGGGGAAATACCGCCTTAGACGTACTTAGTACCTAACGAAGACACGTAAATAGTAAATAGTGTAGCAGCCACTACTAAGTCTCAAGGGGAAATACCGCCTTAGACGTACTTAGTACCTAACGAAGACACGTAAATAGTAAATAGTGTAGCAGCCACTACTAAGTCTCAAGGGGAAATACCGCCTTGGGACGTACTTAGTACCTAACGAAGACACGTAAATTGTGTAGCAGCCACTACTAAGTCTCAAGGGGAAATAGCGCCTTGAGACGTACTTAGTACCTAAAGAAGACACGTAAATAGTGTAGCAGCCACTACTAAGTCTCAAGGGGAAATACCGCCTTAGACGTACTTAGTACCTAACGAAGACACGTAAATAGTGTAGCAGCCACTACTAAGTATCAAGGGGAAATAGCGCCTTAGACGTACTTAGTACCTAACGAAGACACGTAAATAGTAAATAGTGTAGCAGCCACTACTAAGTCTCAAGGGAAAATACCGCCTTGGGACGTACTTAGTACCTAACGAAGACACGTAAATTGTGTAGCAGCCAATACTAAGTCTCAAGGGGAAATACCGCCTTAGACGTACTTAGTACCTAACGAAGACACGTAAATAGTGTAGCAGCCACTACTAAGTCTCAAGGGGAAATAGCGCCTTGAGACGTACTTAGTACCTAAAGAAGACACGTAAATAGTGTAGCAGCCACTACTAAGTCTCAAGGGGAAATAGCGCCTTGAGACGTACTTAGTACCCAACGAAGACACGTAAATAGTGTAGCAGCCACGACTAAGTCTCAAGGGGAAATACCGCCTTAGACGTACTTAGTACCTAACGAAGACACGTAAATAGTGTAGCAGCCACTACTAAGTCTCAAGGGGAAATAGCGCCTTGAGACGTACTTAGTACCTAACGAAGACACGTAAATTGCCCTCATTTAAACATGATAGAAACTAAGAGGTTGTGAAAGAGGAAACGTCTGTAGGAAAAAGTATGCATTCCATTCCCAGAACGCTGATCGTCATCACATGTTTTTGCAACTGACTTACTACGGTAAATTTTTGGAAGGTTAATTAACCAATAACATTCGTTTGATTAATTATTCTATTAAATATTTTTCGAGTTTGATTAGTGATTATTCCGGTATTTCTTGTTTAAATCCGTGTGCATTAATCGAGCGTACTGGATTTTTTTGCTGTTTTACAGTATTACATAAATTACCAACTTAATGCCACTGACGAAATTATGACCATTTAAACAAACCAGCAAAAACCTGGGTGTTTTACTTTGAACAGCAGGCTAGTGTTTAAACATAAAAAAATACATACAATGTTTAATAATGAGTTCAGTTTTTGCTTTTATACGTACAGAAATAGGCTTGCATTAAAAATGTCTTAGAACTTATGAACATATTATTTCTAAATAATTTCGTAATATATTTTCAAAGCTATATTACGTGAAACGACAGCTTTTGGTGTGTTAGGGTCGGTGAAACGATGTATTTAGTTCTATAAGAAATGTATTTTAGTTGTTAGTTGTTTAAGCTTTGAATTATAACTATAATGATACTTGATTGTCGCTAAGCCCTATACAGCACAATGACAAAGTCAAAATTACAGCTATAAATCACCAATTAATTTTAAAATAATGTAATTTATAGCTATAAAATCTATTGAATAGTAGTGGGTAATCATGCTATTTAACAACTTACTGTTAACATTGGTTATTGTTATGCCTTTGTTTAGTTTAAGCAGAGGAAGAGGAGACCTTTTCATTACATAGTTATGATTGTATCAACGGTTAGTGTTCATATAAAAATAGAATAAAAAAGATGTCGTGTTTTTTTTTCAAGCTGTGACGTGTATGTATGAGTAACTATAAGAATAATATTCTAAATTCAACTCAATCTAAAAAACTCATCAAATGAATAAAATTTAATTACTAAGTAGCCAGTGATACAATTTGTTCATGAAAGTTTTAGGTTGATATATATATATTCTTATTAATAAACTAACAAGTTTGTTACATAGTTTCATGCAAATTCCTGTGTGGCTGAATAAACTCTATTGCTATGTATTTCGTAATTACAGTTTTATTTGACATATAACATTGGTATTTACAAATCATTGTATTTAATTATATTTATTGTAGTGGTTTGTAATGTCTTCTTAAAAATACTAGACATTCTACGTATCTGAAGAAAATGTTGAAAATGAATTAGCTAATTTAAATAAAGTAGGCATATATTCTGGTTATATAAAGTCTGCTGTCATTCCTTTGTATGTTCCTCTGGTCTGACGATGGTAAACGTGGTTTCCCGATATAAATCACCATGAAATCTACACTTTGAGCTTGAGGATACATATGCTATTTTCTGTTTACGTTTTTGTAAGTGTGAGTTTGATTTTGTAACAAAACACAGATAAAACTATGACCCACCTACTCAAAATTACATGTAGGATAGTAAGGGCCTACAATATATAATTAGAGTGGTATTGATTGACCTACCAACCCACCCAAACACATACGATAGTATTAACCCACCCAATCACCCATACACTAAAGTGATATTGACCTACCCACCCAACCTTACATGTACAGTGATATTGACCCTCCCACAAACGTACAGTGGTATTCACTCAATCATACACATACAGTGGTATTGATTTACCCACCCATACATATACAGTGGAATTGATCAACCCACCCATACACTTAAAGTGGTATTGATAATAGAACGTAGATTATGTGGAAAGATAACTATAAATTATGGAGCAAACGGTTCATAAAACAGTCTCCTAATGGCAGGAAGAGTGACCATTTTGTTTTACTAATAAGGTATTATCACGACCATTGGTGTCCTAAAAAACCTTTCGGGGACCCAACATAAAAACGTTTAAATTCTTTGCCCGTGGCCAAATTCAACGACCTTGGATAGACTCAAGATTAGCAGATGATATCAGTCTTGACTTGATCACTTTGAGGTCCCAAGGGAGGTCACTTGGTGAATTAGTGGATTATAAATTTATTAATCACCGATGCTCTGACAAATTGGGATATCTATGGACCCGTTTGATGGTGGTTTGGGTTAGTTTTATTTTTAGGAAAAATCGGATTGGTAATCCATCACTTAATGTTTCAAACGTCTGCAAAATAAATTTTGCTTACAACAAGAAGTGTGGTTATGTATAAAGAAATCACTGTTTTAAATAACCATTAAATTACTGGGAGATAAATATGAAGTATATATACACAGACTTCTATAATGTGTTATTAATTAAATCTCATTAAATCCAAATCGTAAAATAAACTTAAATATCGTTTTCATTTCTATAAATATAATCAATTTAACGTTTTTCCTGAATTAACTTTTTTTTGTAAACATAAATTGTTTAGGAAATAAATGTTAAGTTAGTAATGTAACATGAAATGTGCCTAAACTTCAGTTGGAAGCATGGATACATATAGTTTCATATCATATAAGTTTAAAAAACAGTAAATAGGAAATAACAATCAATGGTGAATAAAACCATATATTTACTCGACAAATTGAACTTTGGTCTATATTGAAATGTGACATCCTCATTCTGTAGGATACATGCCGAATGTCCAGAGATCTTCAACTACTGTTTTATTTATCCAGTTATAACTTCCTGCATATCAACATCGGGTAACGAAAATTACATAACCATAAGGCTAATTATACTCCAGAAGAAAGCAATTAAATTAATTGAAAAATTGCAGGCAAAGCTGTAGAAATTTGTGTGACAAAAATTATCGGATATTCAACCAATCTTCATGTTTGAATCCTTATTTTTCTTTTAAAAATAAGTTTCTACTCAAATTTTGCCAAAACAGTAATGATCTCCGGAACAAACGCCACTTGAAAAGTCCTCAATCGCTTATAAAAAACATTTATTCCATATGAATCTGACTGTTACATTTCCTTTCAACTTTTCTTAAATCAGAAAATAATTTGACACCCCCTAAAGTATGGTCAAAGAGAGTATTTGGTTCAAGAAGAATTTTAAAGCCTCTAAATTTTTTAAGCATTTAAACTGTGTACTTCAGTTAACAAGGTTTCATTTTTAATGGAATAATGTTTAGTTAGAACATAAGAAACTCTATAATCTTTAGTAACTCTTGTCATTAAGATGTTCAATTATGTATTTTATGGCAATATTAGAATGTTATAGCAATGGTATATTTAAGTTAATATGTATAATTTACATGCATCCATGTATATTTGATAATTTAATTTCAAATAGTAATACACAAAACATCAAAAATGTTTACATTCAGCTTATATCATTAAAAACACATTCACTACACTCCTGAAACATTGATTTAAACAGGGACTATATTCTAAATTAAAACGTCCGTTAAACTTATAAGTCATAATTATAAGTTTAACGGATGGGTCTATTAATAAAAATGTTCTTATGACTTTGTAAATTAGATAATTATCTCAAATTCGTGGAAGCAAATAACAAACCTTAGGAGCCAAGTAAGGTTTTATCGAAACAATTTTATTAAGTTAAATATAATTTAAGTTAAATATAATTTAATTTAAATATAGTTGAGGGGGCAACGATTGAGGTAACAAGTCTACAATGTTGGGTTGGTTCAAGCTTGCTTGGGTTAATTTTAAAAAATTCTCATATATTCCAATAAAAATGATTTATTTTGTGAGGCCTTTCACCTACAATGTAGGCATCATCAGACATCAACTAAATTCTAATTTTAAAAAACATTTGTTTACAAAATTAATAATTTAAATATTTGAAACATATAGTACATTTTAAAAATAACTAAATGTAAAGTTTGTATATATATAAATATGAATTCTTAGTAATTTTCAGTTAAATTATACTCTATAAACGGATTATTATTGTTTGGGTTAGTTAAATATTATAAAATCAGAGAATGCTATAATAAGGTATACCTTAATGTTCAAATTATTTGAAGATATAAGTTTTTTTAATAAAAAGAAATACTTTGTTTTTTAAATTTGTTAATGATAGAGTATCAGATGAAGAACACAAATGTTGTTGGACATTTGCCATCATTACGTGTGATTGTTATTTTTCACGTAATGATGAAAAAGAAAAAGTTATTTAAAAAAATGTTAGAACGTACTGTTTACTGTCCTATTGTTAAAATAGGATATTAGAACAGTGAAAAATGTCATTAAACCAAAATTTTTCAGAATATTGTCACTGGTGCATGACCATAAGTACATTTTGTATTGATATTTTCAGAAAGTTTGATGTTTATTTATCTATATATTTACTAATTAAAAAAAGCGATGAACATATTATTTTAATTTCTTAAGTTTTTAATGTCTTATTTTTATCATTAGTATTATAATAAATTATAACTAGGCATAAATAGGCCTAACGATGATTGAAATACTGCTGTAATTGCAGCCTGTACTAACATACCTAAATAATAAGTTGAAGGCTCTGTTTGATCAATGACTACAGATAGCTATCTGTAGTCATTGGTTTGATCTAGCCCTGATTCTTTTACACTCACTAGGCCATATAAATATTTTTTTCTTCTCTATTTCTTTGCATTTCTCATCGTAACTATAATAAGAGAACTTCTCACTGACATATACATTATTTCCTGCTATTCACATAATCACTGCACTATCACACCAATTGAATACAGAACAAAATCACCTTACAATATTGTTTGAGTAATGTAACTTCACAAAATACAGGTCAATTTACATTTTTTCTTGTGTTTCTTTTGTAAATTCATCATTAATTATAACGGATTTTTCTTGGAAGGTGTACTGAAAGGGACTATTTACCACAATTACACAGCCTAGATAAACATTGACCCAGAAACGGACAATGTACCAAACAATAAATATGACATTAAAAAATCAAATACACCGCACTGTTCAATTAATTTTACAAATTAAACATATATCCGTTTTAGAATTAAAATAGTATTTTCAATAGTTAAATTACAGTAAGAAAACACGCTAAGGTTATATCACTTTGTTTTTGTTTACAGTACAACATTACACTTCTCCCACTGCCGAACTGAGTGTTGTTGAGGGAATAGGGCATAGAGTAGAGAGCAGGAATGTTTTGGCAAACAGGATAAAATTATCTATGAACTTTCACCTAGCGTATTTATTGTAGCCACATTCTGCAGTTATTGTATTCATACCTTCTATTGTAATGCATAGTTTTGTCATATTATAAGCTGCATTTTTATTTTGTTAAAATAGGCGCCTGCCCTAAGCTGCCCAATAATTACTAATAAATAATATTATAATATTTATATGCACATATATTTTTTGTACTACGTTTTTCTTTCTTGTTTATAATAGGACCTCACCGACAAGTTTTGCATAACTTGGTGA
This sequence comes from Stictocephala bisonia, assembly GCA_035578905.1. Taxonomy (NCBI): domain Eukaryota; kingdom Metazoa; phylum Arthropoda; class Insecta; order Hemiptera; family Membracidae; genus Stictocephala; species Stictocephala bisonia. The sequence goes on from JAQJVL010000133.1 coordinate 1,290,326, forward strand.
GGCCTAGATTTTGTACACACTTAGAAGTAACAAACAAATAAAAATAATACAATTTGTATTTATAATAAGTTCCATTGTAACGAACAGAACATTTTTTTTATTATTTTAAATTTTTAGTTAGATAATAATGCTTAACCTCACCATTTGAACACATTTTTTATATAAAAATGATCAAATAACAAACGCTTCATGTTATTAATCAAACAAAATATAATATTTCATTTTAACTGAGACACACTCCCTCAGTTCATTAAACATTGACTTTAGATCATATTATAAACTAATATACGACCTTTCCTTCCACTACTATGTGGACAGGTCACAAGTCCTCCAGTTTATGGACACCTGGACGACTTGCTGAGTGAATTTACTATAACCACGTACATTCTTACCAGCAAAGCCTACACCAGACCTTCGCCAGAGCACGGTCGGCGAAGGCGATAAGTCTCCCAGTTTATGGTCGACCCTGTGGTACAGGTACAAAACAGCCCGAGGGGCATTTCTTTCCGGACTCGATACTGCAAAGGAGTCCACACGCTTCATAGGTGAGGGGGGGGGGCAATGATTGACGTAACAAGACCACAACGTTGGTTTGGTTCAAAATTGCTTTGGTTAGTTAAATACTATTAAATTAGAGGATGCTATAACAAGGTATACCTTAATGTTGTACTTATTTCAAGATATATATTTTAATAAAAATAAAATGCTTATTTAAAAAAAATTTTAGAATATACTACTTATAGTACTTCATCAAGCAGTTTGAAGTACTTATAGAACTTCAACTTAAAGATTGAAGTCCTGATTGAAGATCAATTAATTTGATAATAATCTTTATGTATTATAGGGATTGTAATTGATAATAATAATATATATACTGATAAAATAATATCTCAATATGTCAACAACAAAAATGAATAGTTTTAAAATAAAATGTATAACACTAGGGGACTCCTCTGCACTTTTTGCTTCCAAACCCCGAAACTCACTGTGCTAATAAGTTTTATTGTTACACTTATTAGCATGTTTTCAAAGTTACACTAAAAAACGTACTATTTGAACTAGATTTCCCCTTCAATGTCATATTGTTCATTTTGAAATTGTGGTATATTTTAGAACACCATGCAAAATGTAATATTTGTATATACAACTGTAAAACAGAGTAGTTTAGAAAAATGCGTCTAGAACACAATGACGGAAAAAAATGGGGTTCCATTAGACATTTTTCAATATGGTTGCTGTATTAAAAATAGCAGTCAATTTAACAAGGCTTACTGTTCTCTAAATCCGAAGTTTAGACGGCCAGAACACATTTATTGTAAATATTTCATTACTAGGGGACACCCCCTATATGGCTAACGTGGCAACCACATTATTTGCTGCGCTTAAATCATCTCGGCCTATAGCCTCATAATGTAATTTCTGACTACATTATCAGCGGGAGGACTATTATAATCAACAGCAGAAATATTTTGTATTTTTTTTTAACAGGTGTGTTTTCTATGTAAGAAAATCATACGGTTTTATATCCAGACTAAAAGTACGCAATGTTTATACCAGCATACATTTTATAAAAATAAAAACGCTGTAGTGTAAGAAAGCCATTGGATGTTTTAGATCCAATAGAGTGGAATGCAGATAATTTTTTGCAGTCTTGCATTTTCCACACCGTTCTTTGCCCTTAAGCTTAGAAATAATCTAATCTAGGTATCTTATCTTATTTCTTAACTCAAGAAATTTCGTTTACGGGATTCGTTTATCAATTCGCTATGGGAATTAAATATATAGATTCTTTCAGTTCACAAAGCTCCATGGTGGCTCAGACAAAAACATAAACTGTAAAACAAATTCAATAAAATTTTCCTGGTTAAAATAGACATAAGGGGGCCTTTTAACGCTTGATGACAATTTTAATTGCATTATTGTTGAATGACGATGACTGACTTAAATTAATGAAAAGAGATTACATAACTTAAATACCTGTTTGATGGTTGTGCAATTACTTATGTTACTACTTACTAAATGTTTAATAATATTGTTTCAAGTAATTTTTAGTTCTATCTTTTCCAATTAAATTGTATCGTTCAATTTCGGTACTTTTTTGAAGCCAATAAAATTTGAAAAAAATGCCTTAATAATTTGGTTTTAAATGGTCTCACATTAACTGAGTAAAAATTTCAATAAATATTATTTTTAGAGGAAATATAAAGATGTATACGGCCACTCAGTCCTAAAGTCCGAAATATTCATCGCTCAAAGTAAAGGTTTTGGCCCCTTTCTTAATTATTTCAAGTTTTCACTTCAGAATTTGAGTTTTTCCAATGGTAAGTCCAGAGGATAGCTGCATATACTTGCACTGCCCGTTAAGTACATTTGCCTGTTTGCTATTTATGCAAATTGGATCTTGAGATAAGACTCCTGCCAGTTGAAAGGATTTATTCCTGCTTTTTTTGGTGCCGTTTTAAGTCAACTCTCCTCTAAAGCAGCTCTAAGGCATCTAATTAACTCTGCATGCGTGTTATACAAAAAGGCCACACACAAATAACGATACAAAATTATCTAATATCGCAGCATAAATATGCGATAAGAAATTGGCATCTGAAATTGAATTTATTACTGGCATAAAAAGCTCTCAGTTTAAGTCACAAATATAAATAAAATATCCGTTTTATTTTTCACTCGATAGTGTCAACAAGTAAGGCATTATGTTGGTAATGCTACTGATTTTAACCTTTTGAGTATATTTGTGCAGTATTGTATTTTACGAAAGTAAAACAAAATATTTATATATATTACAAATCTTTATATTTCTATGGGGCATTGTACTTGTTTCTTTAGATGTAAGTATATCAGAGTGCATTTTCATATGAATTTCAATGGTGTAGTATTTGCTATAGATTGATTGACTACTAAATGTATTTGTACTCAACTTATTATTATTATTTGTCACTTTTAAAAGGTATGCATTCATAATTTAAACAGTGAATTTATAATCATATTTTTAAATTAGGATCTTTCTGGATAAATTTAATGTTATCGGTCAGAAAAAATTTAATTTTCCAATTATATAGGATCTTCTTTCCATCAAGATTCTTCAATAACAATAAAACTAAATAAAACGCTGGTACTGTGAAGTCACGTTGTACCTAGCTCCTTGCGTCTAAATATGGAGATTATAGTTTCTACCTCAGTTATCCTAATAACGGATATAGCATCCGCTAAAAGGATGCCATCGACATCCATGCTATGATCTTGCAAGTTCATTTGGTCATGTAGTATCAGTAAAACAATTTATAATAGATAACTAACATAATCAACTGTTCACCCTTCACTAAACACAATAAATTAAAAATGTTGTTGATATTCACTTTTCATTTGTAAGATTTAAAAAGAGAAAACTATATCTACTGTCCTACATACAGGCTTGAGCCTATCTGAGCTTGTTCTAGTAAATTATTTGTAAAAAAATAAATGTTTCTAAATTTAAAACAGTGAACCAAAAGAATGTTTCTAATTTGATTTGATTTTGACTAGGACACCATAAGAGAAGTTAGGTTGGCCATGTAAAGTTAAAAGTTAAAGGAAGTTTTATTTTACCAGGTGAAGTTTAGGCTAAGGGCCCTCTCTGACAATTAACCTGGGGACCAACGGCATAAGAGTGACTTCCGAACCACCATCAGTGACTGGGCAGATGGGCTGCGAGCAAGGGCGGGATCACTCACCAGTCTCCTATCCAAGGAACAGCCACGCTCGATGTTGCTTGACGTCGTTATCATGAAATAACGTCGGACCCACCACTGAGAACCTTTTAGGATGGATTCCAGGATTCAGATGCTGTGTAGTGTAGAAAATTGTATCAAGTCGATCAGATAGCCAACCAATACTACGTGGTTCAGACCGCACGTAATCTTGAGATACGTTATATGACAGTTGGACTACATTGCTCTTTCTCTAATCTCTTAGTAACAATAACTTCGTTATTGATACTATTGTTATTTTCACTCAACACACTCATTCGCCACTCATATCTTGATGATCGGTGTCACATCAATAGATAGAATAGCTTAATAATAAATTAATGAAATGAAATATTATATTTATCATAAATGCGTGAAGGCTACTTAATCACGTTTTTTTAATTTTTTTAACCTAGTAATGAAGGTTAGTATTTTTATAAAAGTATGTTTTAAATTACGTAGAGGTGAGAAATTACAAACAGAGACAAAAATAGGAAAACCGTGCTATTAGTAAGGAATTGTTAGCACACAACTGGGAAACACCGATACAAATCTTTGTACGTAGTTAGGCTGGAAGAAAATTGAGAGCACGTCCGAGATCTACGTGTGATAGATCTATCGTAGTTGTACAGTTCGCTGAGGAGGCTTTTGTGAGAACTACTCAAACCTCAAGATGAAAATTACAGTCATTCAATATTTTTATTTTATTCATATTGTTAGCCAGATACACTTGATCTGTAGCTTAAAGTTACAAAATTGTTTGATTTTTTAACTTGAACATTAATTAAATTAAAATATACATGATTTCATAAAAATATGTTATATGACTTGAAACCACATATTAAGAACACAAAAATAAATTATTTAAATTTTTCTGATATGAAAGCATCAAGAAGGACCTTTTAACTGTGACTAGACCTCCCAACTCGTTAATGACCCATCAACAATGCTCATAGGTCATAAGAATGACCCAAAGTAGATAAGCAGGACCATCAAAAGGACTGAAGATAATAGTCTACCCACTAATATAAGCATTCTCCATTAATCATTATTGCATTACGTTTGTTTCTCAACTTTCTCTGAAGTAATATTTGTTTCGGTGGATCTTTTCCGTTAATTCACTACCACTACTTTTTTTCCATTAATTCACTACCACTTAATAAATATTTTATTGCTCTAAAAACTGTTCTGTAATCATTTTTACGTCCACTGTGGTGTTCCTTATTTGCTAGGAATCCGATATCGCTAGCCTTATCTTATCACTTTCGAAGAACTTTCACACAGAGAGCACATTCGGCTGTAAGTCACTCATTGGATTTACCAGTGTATCCACCAATGACCTAACCTAACCTGACATAAACTAACCTAACCTAATCGTAATTGTGATAAAAAAAGTAGTGGTAGTGAAGCAACGGAAAAAGTAGTGATAATGAATTAACAGAAAACGTCCATTTCGGCTATGGCAAGTTTTAAAGGTTTACAGTTAAAAAAAAAAACACACACACACACACACACACACACTTACTCCTAAGTAACATTTTGTTTAGTTTAATTCTCAAATTAACTAAGGTGGACCTATAATAGAATTAATTATGATTAAATTATACTTTTTAAAGGATGGCTATAAATTGGCTGAAAAATTAATCAAGTTCGCAAGCCCATTTTAAATTGAAAAATTGACTACCAGAACAATAATATTGTCAACTAATATCCCGTGAAGCTGGTTTTCCTGTTCTCTGAAACTAGTTCATGAACTATCTTCACAGGTAGAGCCAGCCAGCAGTTTCCCTCTCTCTACTTCTTTTCATCTCTCTCTCTCTCTCTCTCTCTCTCTCTCTCTCTCTCTCTCTCTCTCTCTCTCTCTCTCTCTCTCTCTCTCTCTCTCTCTCTCTCTCTCTCTCTCTCTCTCTCTCTCTCTCTCTCTCTCTCTCTCTCTCTCTCTCTCTCTCTCTCTCTCTCTCTCTCTCTCTCTCTCTCTCTTCTCTCTCTCTCTCTCTCTCTCTCTCTCTCTCTCTCTCTCTCTCTCTCTCTCTCTCTCTCTCTCTCTCTCTCTCTCTCTCTCTCTCTCTCTCTCTCTCTCTCTCTCTCTCTCTCTCTCTCTCTCTCTCTCTCTCTCTCTCTCTCTCTCTCTCTCTCTCTCTCTCTCTCTCTCTCTCTCTCTCTCTCTCTCTCTCTCTCTCTCTCTCTCTCTCTCTCTCTCTCTCTCTCTCTCTCTCTCTCTCTCTCTCTCTCTCTCTCTCTCTCTCTCTCTCTCTCTCTCTCTCTCTCTCTCTCTCTCTCTCTCTCTCTCTCTCTCTCTCTCTCTCTCTCTCTCTCTCTCTCTCTCTCTCTCTCTCTCTCTCTCTCTCTCTCTCTCTCTCTCTCTCTCTCTCTCTCTCTCTCTCTCTCTCTCTCTCTCTCTCTCTCTCTCTCTCTCTCTCTCTCTCTCTCTCTCTCTCTCTCTCTCTCTCTCTCTCTCTCTCTCTCTCTCTCTCTCTCTCTCTCTCTCTCTCTCTCTCTCTCTCTCTCTCTCTCTCTCTCTCTCTCTCTCTCTCTCTCTCTCTCTCTCTCTCTCTCTCTCTCTCTCTCTCTCTCTCTCTCTCTCTCTCTCTCTCTCTCTCTCTCTCTCTCTCTCTCTCTCTCTCTCTCTCTCTCTCTCTCTCTCTCTCTCTCTCTCTCTCTCTCTCTCTCTCTCTCTCTCTCTCTCTCTCTCTCTCTCTCTCTCTCTCTCTCTCTCTCTCTCTCTCTCTCTCTCTCTCTCTCTCTCTCTCTCTCTCTCTCTCTCTCTCTCTCTCTCTCTCTCTCTCTCTCTCTCTCTCTCTCTCTCTCTCTCTCTCTCTCTCTCTCTCTCTCTCTCTCTCTCTCTCTCTCTCTCTCTCTCTCTCTCTCTCTCTCTCTCTCTCTCTCTCTCTCTCTCTCTCTCTCTCTCTCTCTCTCTCTCTCTCTCTCTCTCTCTCTCTCTCTCTCTCTCTCTCTCTCTCTCTCTCTCTCTCTCTCTCTCTCTCTCTCTCTCTCTCTCTCTCTCTCTCTCTCTCTCTCTCTCTCTCTCTCTCTCTCTCTCTCTCTCTCTCTCTCTCTCTCTCTCTCTCTCTCTCTCTCTCTCTCTCTCTCTCTCTCTCTCTCTCTCTCTCTCTCTCTCTCTCTCTCTCTCTCTCTCTCTCTCTCTCTCTCTCTCTCTCTCTCTCTCTCTCTCTCTCTCTCTCTCTCTCTCTCTCTCTCTCTCTCTCTCTCTCTCTCTCTCTCTCTCTCTCTCTCTCTCTCTCTCTCTCTCTCTCTCTCTCTCTCTCTCTCTCTCTCTCTCTCTCTCTCTCTCTCTCTCTCTCTCTCTCTCTCTCTCTCTCTCTCTCTCTCTCTCTCTCTCTCTCTCTCTCTCTCTCTCTCTCTCTCTCTCTCTCTCTCTCTCTCTCTCTCTCTCTCTCTCTCTCTCTCTCTCTCTCTCTCTCTCTCTCACTCTCTCTCTCTCTCTCTCTCTCTCTCTCTCCTCTTTCTCTCTCTCTCTCTCTCTCTCTCTCTCTCTCTCCTCTCTCTCTCTCTCTCTCTCCTCTCTCTCTCTCCTCTCCTCTCTCTCTCTCTCCCTCCATCCCCTCCCTCCTCCTCCCTCCCTCCTCCTCCCTCTCTCTCTCTCTCTCTCTCCTCCTCCTCTCCCTCTCCTCCCTCTCTCTCTCTCCCTCTCTCCCTTCTCTCCTCCGTCCATCCTCTCTTCTCTCTCTCTCTCTCTCTCTCTCTCTCTCTCTCTCTCTCTCTCTCTCTCTCTCTCTCTCTCTCTCTCTCTCTCTCTCTCTCTCTCTCTGTATGTCTTTCTGCAGCACACGCTGAAGTAACAAATTCCTGAGCTAATATAACGCAAAACAGTCGTCCCCGAACTATTATTTGAAAACATTCACCATTAGATAGCAGCTAAGGTGTACGTCAACAGCAACGTGAATAGGTGTTCATCATCGTATTTGTCCTAAATAATATGAATAGTATACTAGCTTAATTTTAATTTGTCGTTTATATTCTAAAATATTGCCTCGGACATGTTTCCTAAGAATACATTGCATTTATGAAAACTTTGCAATATTAATAAAATACTGTTTCATAATTTTGTTAAATTTACTAAGCTAATGTGATAGTCATTTGTCACTATAGTAACAAATATTAAATCCATGCATAAGTAAAATATGCTTTTGAATTTTCAAGGAATATTAACCTTTGTTTGAGAATTTATTTTACAAAGAAGCAGGTTTTTGTTTACAATCAGAATGTATTATATTTACTCATAGGTTGTAATGTTATAATGTAGATCTCTATTTAACATTTGTATGATATATATTTAAGTGTAATGAGATACAAACAATGTCTTATACATTTATTACAAGTCGGGGCTTTGAATAACAATAACTCAAATTTAAAAATACCTCATACTGGGAATATGTATCTTTCTCCAGCAGTATATAGTAAGAACTACCTATCAAGAAAACAGTTTTATTTTTTCAAACAACTTTCTTTTTGTATTTCTTAATGATATTCTCCACGTTTAGGTCACATATTATAATGCTTCTAAAATCAGTATATTAACTTTATGGTGTTAAATTTACAATATTTAAACAGACACAAACAGGAGTACGTTATTGGATAGTAAGATTCTTAAATATTTAAAAAGATTTCAATTGTTTTTTTATTTTTATTAATTTTGATATTTTTTTACAAAGGTTAATGTGGATTAGTTTGTTCTGCTTTGCATTATTTCTAATAATTTTACTATTTACTTAAGAATTTATTTATAAAAATTTTCAATTATGCTTTGAACGTTATCTTAAAAAATACTATCCGTTAAACTTGGATACTTTTTGTAACACCATATATTAAATAATGTAAACCAGAAGGGTAAGTTTTTATGTCCAAATCGCCCCAAACTACACGTAGTGTTTATTTCGATTCAGGAACAAGTGAATTGAAAATTTAAATTTCATGGACGTTTATTGTTATTTTTAACATTTATAACCATAGTTACATTTCAAAGAGCAACAAATTTGATGTTAACTAAATCCAGTCAAAATAAAAGCAAAACACAAAAGCGTTACCTCCAGAAATGTGGTACAAAGCCAGGGCAAGCCTCTGCTCTACTCAAAGTGTGGCTTCCAGCTTCCGTTAGTTCTGAAACAAAACCTTAATTATAATGTTTATTTTCTAAGGAACGGTTCATTTTTATGAATCAATATAGAAAGAACTGAACTGTAATTATAAATTTGCAAGAAGTAATGACGCTTTACTTAGATTGACAGAATCTTTACACAGAAAGTAAAAGTAATTGAAATAAATCAATGTTTTAGACTAATAGAATTTTATATAGCCTACCTAATGCTTAGGAATTAGAGCTGCTCGATTACTGTTATCATAATTTGTTAGATAATGATTAAAATATACTTAATGTTATACTCTATTAATACGTAATCACAAGATAAGGTACATACTATTTTGTGGGGTATGAAGTGTACTAACGGTGATGGTGAATAAAATTATAAAAGTAACCCATTAGCACGTCTTTAAAATATTTTAAAAATACGAGAAGGGTAGTTTTAAAGGATTTGGGGTTATTGAAAATTCTCATTTTTTACATTTGTGTCTGCTTGATCCCTGTTTCTCAACTCCAATTACAAAAAATAAATAAATAAATAAAACACACTTTATATTTATTTTGAACTAAAGCAATTCCTAATTAACGATTTCTTCACTTGAGATATTTGTTTCTTCCATCGACCAGTTGGGAGAGATATTTCCGTTTTCAAATCTTAGTTCCCTCTTAATACAACATTTCTATTATTGCCATCATAAAATGTTTGCTTAATAGCATAACTTTAATCGACATTAATATTACTTATGTTCATAAATGCTATGCTTCTTTGTTGCTTAGAAACTTCTATTTAATATTTCCAAATGTTGGACCTTATATTAATCTTATTTATACTAAACTTTCAATCTCAATTATATTGATGATTATTATTTCAAATTCCTATTTTCAAACGTACGATGAGATAGTTAGATAATCCTGTATTTTGCATGAAGGATGGACACCTACGAGGTGACAGAGTTAAGCAATCACAAACTGTATTTTGTTTAAAATACAAAACCTATTTTTTACAATAAACTTGGTACAGTTATGAACCCCATATTTTGTATAACGGACGTTAATCTACTATGTGGCAGAGTTAAGGAATGCGGTATTTGTAAAAAAGTACGTGTAACTACAGATTTTGGAGTTAGACAATCCGATATTTTGTATATATATGACGCAAAACTACGAGGTGGTAGAGTTAAGCAACCCATATTTTTTATATAGGACGTACACCTACGAGGTGGTAGGGTTATATTTTGTATAAAGGCCGTACGCTTACGAGGTGGCTGAGTTAGGCAATATGATCTTTTAGTATTAAATGTAAATATTATACATTGACGCATAACAGTTGATATTGCAGGGAACTGATAGTTCAATCAACTATCAAACTTGAAACATATCTGTCTTTCTAGCTTTTGACGTACTGATAATTTTAATGTCATCAAACAAAAATTTACTTATATATTTGACTTAAAACCTATAACTTAATCATATTAAATTCAGACCCAGTTCTATCTCCTGTTTTCCCAGGCAAGGTGTCTCACAGGTTATGTTTTGACTGACGGAGAAGCAATATTGGTATGTGGAATTACAATTTAATGAATGCTATAGAATCCCAATTAAAGTACTACTGATGATGGACCCTCAACCTTCCATACGTTGTAATGTTCCCAAAAATTATGTCCTATATATTGTTGTCATCAGTCAATACTACTTAACCAAGTTATTAGAAGTTGAACTTACCAAGCCAATAAGATCTAATGTGAGCCAATCCCATAAGAGGATCACAAATTGATTTCTAAAAGCCCTTTTATCCGGTTCGATATCTTGTGCGAGACCTCCTAATTAGAAAATAGTTTTTAATGTCACAAATATCCTCAGCGAATTATTATTTTACATCACGCTACTCCAAAATATTACAAATAATTATGTTTAGAAAGATTAAACGTGTATATCAAACAGTCAAGGTCTTCATAAATCCTAAACATTTCTTCATAATTTATTAATTTTAATACCTATGATATTTCAGAATGGTTTTGCTACTTATCCCCACTAGCTAAAGGCTATTTGAGGATAAAATTAAATCATATGCACCGGATACTTCATCGGCATACTTTGGTAAAAACTTTTGCAAACTATTGCAATTTAAGAATTTTTATAATTAATAATTATTTTATTATACACAAAAAACATTCAATCAATGAAAAAAAGAAAAGCTCGCACCCACAGAACCTACACGATAAGAACCACCCAACTTAAATCTAAACTGGTTATGAAATATTAAGATAATAATAAATAACACATAATTATGTTTGTGATTATTAACGCAATCTATAAATACAACAACAATTCTCATACTGATATATGGGCTTATGAATATTCCAATCACAATGCTTAAAAATTTATGTATAATTTTTAATAATTACCCTATTTCATACATGTTGTTGCCTAACAAAATAAATGTTATGTACGTAAATAATTATATTTGGATAGTATCTCAAGCTTTAATTACGTATTGATTTTTTTCTCATGGAACACAAATTGTTCTTTCAAATCCAACAAAGAAGAAGAACTATATACCATTGTTATTTTCAGTGTTGTAATAGTTTAAGAAATCCAACAGTTCAAAAGTCTTACATTACCTCACCTAAAAAACTGTAATCCTCTTCTTCTTTTATCTTTTTGTTGCTACAATAGTCATATAAATCCAAGAATTATACTATATAAATAAAAAGTGATGGTCATATATATTTTTGCTATCTACGTTTTTGCTTTAATATACCTAAAAATCCAAGAATTATCACAAGCACAGTAAATAACATAAAAAGTGATGATTTGTATCTATGTTGCTGTAATATTAGTAGAAATTGGAGAACTATAATGAACGCCTTACATAAAAATGAGTTGGTTATGTACTTTTGTTTTTTCCAGTGTTGCGAAAATTCAAGAAATCCAACAATTCTAATAAACTTAGTATCTAACATAAAACAGTCACGATCTTCTGAATTCACTTAAGTTTTAAGCCTAATCAAAATGCAGTTTGTAACATTTTCAAATTCCAAATAGATATAATATTTTTTTGTAAGTATGGGTGTATGAGTGAGTGAGTGTGTAACCTCTCCTTTATCCGGCATGTCGAGCCAATACCACTGTACGATTATGTATATTATAACTTACATAACTTTCCACGTTGAAGGGTTTTATCACTCAATATCTTATTGCCAATAGGGGTTGAGGTAAGTTTTATGATAAAAAACACAATTTTAAGTTTTATATTTTAAACACAATGGAGTAGGCCTTGTCTTATCTGTGAATGTAGTCCTCAGAAAGGACTTCCCTTATCAAGAGGTTGTTGTCGTAAATGTAGATACAAATATAAATCATTCTAATACATAGCAATAAACACTCATTTACACTTTAAGATTCTAGAAATACATTTGCTCATTTTTATTCCTTTACAGCCGTATTTCCCAATATCTACTATTAATGTATCAACGCTAAAAAAATAAATATATATATATCCCCTCTTGACTGCAAACTCTTTTGAATATCTTGTAATAAATGTTTACTACTGGACCTGCTGAATGGGTTTAATTCTGGGCTTATTCATACGACAGGTTTAATGGCCATCAGACAGGCTGCATAGCCCGTAAACGTCTGCCCACATGGTATATCACCGGGCCTCCTGTGGGCAGCGAGTTCTGGAGAACCCGAAACAGAGCATTCACGAGGTATCTGGAGGGACAATCGACACATTCGGTTCGATGGAGTGACACTACAGCATGTTTGAACTAGGTGTGACAGAATTCTTGGAATTAAACATTAGATAAAAGAATTATAACTCCTGGATAATACAGAAATATCTGAGACAAGTTGCTTGCGAGATATCTGGAGGCATAATTGACACTTTTGATTTCAGTGTTAGCCACAGAGAAGAAGGGAACAGATGTAACATCCAATAGTGCACTAAATGTTTGTCGTGTAGTTAAATCTCAATCGATAATAACAAAACCTCAAAGATAAAAGTTGTAATTATTACTACAGATGTATAAATATGTACATAAGTTGTAAGCGACCTCTGTATCTTTTTCACTCAATGGTGTGGCACTTGTTTTATACATGTTTTATAACAACATGTTTTATGACAACATGTTTTATACATGCGTTGAACGTTTTTTTACACTTATATCCCAGAGGTTTTAGTTTGTTTAAAGAGACGCCTGAGGCTGGAGTAACAGCCTTATAAATACAGTGTTTTCTGTTCGGTCTTTATCCCTGTATAACGTGTATCTTGACGTTTTTAGGCTGAAATCGATAAGAACTTGCTGTTCGGACTATTAAAATTACTTACTTTGTTGAATGCTTAATTACATAGAATGACATCTGAGCACCTTTGACTTAGGAGTGTAATTAAACAATATTTAGTAAATGTGGGTGAATCGTACTGGCAGTTTAGAATAGTATCCACATATTCTTTTGAAGGGTTGATATTATAGTCGTAATACAATTTTTATTGTATTATTGTTTTGTAGTTCTGTTGTATCGTTACTATATTATGTCTAATACTACTGATATTATTAATTTATAGTCTATTTCTTCTTGTATCAAGTATAACATACATTTTATAATTTTTGATTGAGTGGACATTAAAAAGAGATGATACAATTTTATTTCCATAAATTTTTTAATTATTTAACTCTTAACATGCCATACCAGATGTATTACCACAAAAGCGTTGTTAAAAATGTGGTACGGAACTGCGACTTAACGATACGTCAGAAAATTATAAATTTTACAGAGTTTGAAAGAGCGTGTAAATTACCATAAAGTCCACCATTAAAATGTTTATTTGTAAATTGTATCTTCATAAATTTAGTACAATAAGACTTATTTAATCGAAAATAAATTTTTCGTTACATTAATTAAGTAAATTCTCTATTATTCTTTTTTCTCATCACATAATGTAAAAAATTATCAGTTTCTGACCAATCTTTAAGTCACATTACTGTACCACATTTAACATTGCTTGTATGAGAATAAACCCAATATGGCGACTTGAACTAAAGACTCTTGATCTAGTAAAATACAATGATACAAAAAAAATGTTCATTACTTAAACACCTTTAAAAGTTGCACACTTCAGTTCATTACACAAAATGTGGGTGTAATATGTTGAGAATTATGTTGAATTACAATTTATTTTCAACCAGGCTGGTTCTTATGATGGTAAACTAAGAAAGATGGAACTGTCTATCGAGATGGATTTCACCTTTCCTGTAGAATAAAATAAACAGAGAGAAACCAGTAAGCAATTACCAAGGAAACGAGGTGGGCTCAGCTGAATTACTGCTTGAATGTCAATGTGTGGTCTTTACTTATGAGCATGAAACCAGTCCACAATTCAGGACTATAAATCCGCAACTTTGATAGCATTCCTTCGGAGTCCGCACCAGGACTTTGAGCTGAATAGTGTTTTATAAGTTTGCCGGTTAGAAAGGAATGCGTATTTTTACATTGTATTAGCTAAAAATATAATACATAGCTTTGTGTTCACTTACTCATGGCACTCACTTTCTTTATTTTATTAATCTATATTTATTTTCCACTGTTATAGGAATATGTTTTCTTTTTTTAATGATTTGTTCTATGTAATAGTCAGTATCTAACGAATTATTGTTTTTTTTTTAGTATAGGATATACATTTTTGTTATTATTATTTTTTTTTTGAATAAATTATATATAAGTACCTTTTTTAAGTTGTCTGATTAAATTGTAATGTAATGTTCATTTGACTAATTTTACGCACAGGCAAAAAAGCTTATGTAAAACTTTCTTTTCAGCTATATTAAATTGTTAACTTGAACCTATGTAAACTTAAGAGGGAAATAAATTAATTTTCTTTCTTTCTTTCTTTTGTTCACGGTACTTTAAACGTCTGCAAAATGAAAAGTATTTGAACACCCATAATTGTGATTAAGTTTTAATATTCATTATCTGAGGTCGTCGAGTTTAAATGTACGAGTGTAGTCATTATTACTAACTAATAACGACTGTCCTCTGTAAATAGCGATGTATTATTAGTCCGATAGCTAGGATAACTAAGGTACAAACAACTTTACGTGGAATCCGAACCACGTAGTGTTGGTTATATTTGCAGCTAACTGACAAGACCACTACTCAGACTACTTTTCTTCATACACAAATTTTCTTCATAGACCCTGATTACCACCCACCACGAACACCCCAAAAGTCTCTAATAGTGTCCACGTCGATGGCAACCACTGAGTGGACGCCGCATCAGCATATAAAACTTTGGCCCCAAATAGTTGAGTTACAGTACTGCTCCACTAGTGCTGACTATTGAGTTTTATACGATGAATTACGTTTAAATTATTAATTTACAAGTTAAATTACTTAAGTAAATTGTAAGTAAAGCAGTCTTTTTATAATTAAAATAGGTGGTGTCTAAATTGTAGGCAAAATTAACTATGTGAGAAACTCTAGTTAGAAGACCAGAGGTAATTTTTATATAGCAATATGCATTATTTCTGTATATGATGACTTTACAGAGAAATTCTATTGTTTTTTTATTTTTTTTATTATGTATGTTAAATAACAAATATGTTCCCCCTTCAATCATAGCAATCTTGGCTACATGATAACTTATTTTACTTATTAATATTATTGCTTTCAAATGTATTGTTAGTTTTTTTGAACAACCACTGATAAACTATTATTATCTAGTAATAAACAGTATAATTCCAATATATAATATATATACTTCTATATTGATCAATACCACTGTACGTGAGTGGTTTGCCTTTTGTAAAGTACATTTAAATTCTGTTTAAACACCAAAATTGCATGTTTTCTGCTCCTTAAGAATTATATACAATTTCTACTAAATTACCTTATTCTGACAATCCAATGCAAACTCGTCTACCGTTGATCTCATCTTTTATTAAAAACTTATATTTGTAAAATTGTGAAATACGAGTATATATCATTTCAAACCCTTAAAATTCCACTATTAACCAAATGGAGAAAGTACTTCAATATAGTAATTCTAAAATATAAATTAACATCACACAAAGTAATCTTATTACAATATAACAACAAAATGTACAGGTGTTGTGGTTATCTATTGCGGTAAAATCACGCTTACCATCCTCAAGTTATAGGAATTTACAAAAGAATTGTGGTTTACCGAAATCAATCAGTGTAAAATCTGTACGTTTTGTACTAATATTGTGGTAAGTTTGTCGTGTTTGACGTCAATATATTTTTGTATTTTTACCAACATGTAAAATGCTAAGATCCTATCGTAATTCGAAACAGAGATAAAGTATGCATTTTTATATTTTAGTTCTAAATATTTTTGTTAATAGAACGCATCAATAGGCAGATCCTCTCAAGGGCGGTACTTCCGGAGCTAGGTGAAGTGGAAACGCACCAAGAACTTAATTTGTAAACCTTGTTAGGTCTACGTACTGTGACTGGCTTCTTTTTTTATGTTTTTTTTTTTTTTTTACGGAGTTCCTTGTGAACACATTAGCTCCGTGAAGACTAACGGTTTATGAGTTGCAGTTATTTGCCACACCTGTGAAGACTACTGCTCAGAGCTAATATGAGGAGAGTGGATGCATACATGTATAGAAGGGACATAGAGTAAATATATCAACATCTCTGACGTCCTCATAAAACTACTACGTCCTCATAAACCATATTCGTCTCATCCTTTTAATTAATTATTAAATTACACCACGATACGAGTGATCGAAATAAATCAAAATGCCAGAAATCATCTTATGATTAGCTATGCTAGAAGTCTAAATATAAGTAAGCAAATTATATTTAGACATACTGAAATCATTGGTGAAACAAAGATGCACTGAATGGTGGAAGTGAGAGGAGGAAGTACTCTTTTCCCGCCACTGGACCGAGACGCCATTGTGCTATACCCTTACAAATCATTGTTATGGAAACGAGAGTAAATGGTTGGACACGAGATGCCAATGCAGTAGCAAGGTCGTATGTTATCTTATTAGGTGACAATTGGTTGGTTTTATCAATACTAATGACTTAAGCTTATAGTGGTGTACTCAAATCATTATTTAGTATCCAAAGGACAGCTAAAAATAACTATGAATAATGACAATAAAACAACAAACATTTTAGTAGCGCAGTAATTAGTTTATACTGTTACTTAAGATGATCACAGATGGGAACTTGAAGACGGCAGTTAGTCGCACCCACACTCTCCTCTCCACTGCTAAAACTCCACTCTTACAATACTCAGGTCTCGATCTGTCTGGCGTAGTTGTACTTTGAAGACAGTTGAGACTACCATCGTCACTCTATAAGATCATGTACTTAATCCTCTACTTCAGAAAAAACTGGACGGAATCTCTAAGACCATCTTGGATACGCTTTCGCTCTGCGGAGCTTGCTGGGGGAATCAAACGTATATGAGTTATGATTTGTCCTCTGAAGAAGTTACCAGTCCTAACTGGTCTGAATTCTTCAGTTAATGTCTTGGTTTTGTAGTATGATTGATGTTATCCCTGCGAGATATATGGATGTCATACGAATCCAAATAGGGCATGTGGATTCCATCAGAGGTTCTTGAACTTGATTCGACAGATGCTGGATTTTCTTGAGAATCTTCGATAGACTTTAGAGTGCTTAAATTATGAAAAACCTCTTGTCTGCAGGGAAACACAATAAATTTTGTTCTTCCTCACTAGCATTAAGTGTTTATAGGATTTATAAAGAAATATTATACCTAAAACTATCGTAATTAAAAGGGTTTTAATTAAAATACTGCTTTAAAAGGTCGATCGGCTTGAAGTGTGATCGTCTTACCAATAAAATGTCAAATTATTACAAAATTATTTTATCGTATGATCAATTATTATGAGTGTTAATTTTTAAAATGATTAACTAAAATCATAAAAAAACAAAATACTTTACATTATTAATCTGTAAAGGGCCATATTTGAATTAAGTTTTATTAAATCTTTTAAATGAGATGTGAATCAAAACTTACAATAAAATGGCGTAACACGGTGTGATGTTTAACATTGTTCTTATGGACATCCGTTAGGTGAAGCACTTTATTAAGCCTTGTGTTATAAAAGTGAGGTTAATAATCAACGTTAAGAATTTATGTTTTCATGAACATTTAATGCCGTTAACCATGCATGTTGCAGTGCTAATTAAGCTAGTATCCAAACATACCACAGTCAGGTGGGAATAGTGACGATGGATTACGATTTGTTCGTTTGGTCGAGTTTACAATCTGCTATGATCGACAAGTTTTCAATATGGAAATGGAAATCGGTTTATTTATCAGCCGTTTTATACTGTTAAATAAAACGACTGATTTTCATGGATAACTATGGCATAGAAAATTCTATAATCCAGTATTCAGAATATGACACAGACACGTCTTAGTACAAACAGCACCTCAATTAAGAATGGCGAATTTATCAATTACAGTCTTGACTGTCTGGAAACGTTCCAGTAAAAGGATTGCTGGAGTTACAGGATTACATTTCCTCTCTCCTACTAGCAGAGTAAGTTATCTCTACTTGGATAATTACGGAGTAATCAAAGAAGGAATGTGTCTGCGCTCCCACAGCTAAGAGTTCTATTCCTCTTATCCGTACAGTAAAGTGCAGTTTCCATCTTCTATGTAATGGTCAATACCGCTACTGAAGCTCTATCGATAAATATTAGATAAGTTAGTGTACCTTTTACTCTCTTTGATCCTTTCCGATACAAGCTCCGAATAAATGGCGTTTGTTTCAACTTTATACGCTTTCTTAAGCAGCCAACTCAAAATATTGTTGAAAAAAAAAAACATTTTTGGTAATATGAAATCATATCGAATATTATTTACAATGTCTTTCTCTGATAGTAATTCGGATATTTGATCCCAAAATAACTTTGCAAGGTAAATGGAAATATTTTTTAAATAATTATTTTCTATTGAAAGTAATCTATTTTAACTTTAACCATGCATAGTTTCCTTTGTTAGGTGTGTACCTAATACAAATAACAGTTTTTTTAAGGTAACCGTTTCGCAAACCACCAAGCCACTGGTAGAAAGTCGACAGCACCTTAGTAGGCGTTCAATATTACCGTCAGCTGGTTAAACATGCTGTTCTTTTTCTACTGTACGGTTCTTTTTTGTTATTATATTGATTAATTTTGAATTCTCTATGATTAATAAATGTCAATTATAGTCGAACGGAAGTAGTTATTATGGGTATTTTATTTAAAATCGTCAAGAATGACATTTTAGTCTAAAATATTTAACAGACAAAAATATGCAATCAATCAATCAAAGCTGCTTTATTACAAAAAAAAAACAAACTGCATAGTAGTGTTCATATTAAGTAATAAATCGTAATTAATTTGCAACATTTTCCAATAAGTCATAAATCATAAGGTTTCCTAAAAAAAATTCTATATACATAAAAAGCATATACATGCTTCAATTCTTAGCATAAGCATCAACAAACTCCTGAACATAAAAAAATACTGTGTTGAAAAACCATCTTATGTTCCACCAGAAAAGTTATTCCTTCAACTATCAAATGATACTTGAAGTGCTGAGATGCGATCTTTATTCTATACGATACGATAAGAGTCTTTGTAATTCCAATAATAATATTATTTAATTCGTTTTTTAACTATTAAATTAGCTGGTATTAGTGCTGTTGATAGTAGTTTTAGTGGTAATTATTGTCAAAATTATAATATCTTTGAGATAATTAATGTCTTGCAAAATTGCAGTTGTGGATTTATTTAATGTTGATAGACGTTTATATTTCTTTGTGATAATAATGGTAATAATAACGCCATTTTAAATAAAGATAAACATTTCAATTAATTGTATTAAAAGCTTTACCTCAAAATTGGACAGAAAATGTTTTAAATACGTAATCAGGGCTAACTAATTACATTAAAATTAATCATTTGCTTAAAATTCATCTGTGAGAAATTCAATTGGCGTGGTTACCATACATATCTTTTCGTTTACTTTTAAATTTATTTTCCTAAAATTAATCTATACTTTTTAGTTCCTTACAAAAAATGACAGTTTTCACATTATAAATAATAATATAATAATATAATATTTTCACATTATAAAAAAGAAAGAACAATGTCGGTATTTTTTTATCTATGGAAAGCATTTATTCAGTTAATCATTATTTATTCCTAGAAAAATGTAATAATGTCGGTATTCAAGTAAAATCAAATAATTGGTTTAAATCATACTTAAGTATATATATTTATATATATATATATATATTATATACTTAAGTATATATATATATACTTGTATATATATATATATATATATATATATATATATATATATATATATATATAGGTAATATATATATATACTTGATGTAAGTATATATATATATACTTAAGTAGTAGAACGTAATGTGTAATTATACTTAGTATAGATAATAATGGATGTCTTATCTATAAAACATCCAAAGAAATGGAAATGACCTCAGGAGTACCTCAGATATCTATTTTAGACACAATCCTTTTTATTATTTTTATTAATGACATTGTAAAATTGGTTGAAAATTCTGAAATATGTTTATTTGCCGATGACAATAATTAATGTCAATTAATAACAATAAATATTGACACGATATTCTTATAGCAGATCAAAATGAAGAAAATTTTTAAACTAAAAGACGTCCGATATAGTGGTTTGAAAAAAGGGATTTACAATGAATGTCAAAAAAATTAAAAAAAAAAAAAAACAAAGTCCATGCTATTTTTAACTAATAAAAACGACCATCAAATCTCTTAAATTATAGATGAAGGCCTACTTGAACATGATGATTATGTAATTTTTTTAGGACTTACAATGAAAAGTAGGCATAAGTTTGATACCCACATATCAACATTTTATGTAAACGTATTTCAAACTTTAAATTAATACTCAGATTATCATTATACTGTCAAAAAATGACCTATTAACAATAATACTATTGTTTGATTGTGCCGAAACTGACATGACATTCCAATCTGGGGGAATAGTAATTCTAACTGGAAGAACCTTTTCATTTTACAAAAATATGCTTTAAAAATTCCATCCAAACAAAAGAAAACATTTCTATCCTGTAAACAACTTTATAGAAATTTCAATATACCATCTACCATCTATTAACTTTACCATCTATTTATATTGATGAAAAACTATTATTTGTTTAAAACAAACTGTCAAATTTTCAAACAACAAAACTGCTTAATCTTCGTTCTCTATCCGAACTTAAAATACCATACCATAGGACCACTTAATACAAAAACGTATTCATTAAAATGGGAAATAACTATACAAGCTACCTAAATATTTATAAGAAGAAAAAGATATGAACTATTTTAAGAAGAATTTAAAATCAATATTATTACATGAAACAGTTTAATTAGTTGAAGATTTTATTACAATATAATTTCATACAACCATTAAATAGTATATACATAACCATATTTATATACACTATATT
The DNA here is from genome assembly GCA_035578905.1 of Stictocephala bisonia. Classification (NCBI taxonomy): domain Eukaryota; kingdom Metazoa; phylum Arthropoda; class Insecta; order Hemiptera; family Membracidae; genus Stictocephala; species Stictocephala bisonia. The sequence goes on from JAQJVL010000133.1 coordinate 1,311,682, forward strand.
GAAATGCACACTATATAGCCTATGTTATATACGTGTATATTGTCAATGCAAATTTTGTTAAAGGCAAATAAATTATTATTATTATGACTTAAATAATTATTTATTATTTGATACATATGCTGTGAGGTTTTTCACAGCACATAATATTAATTACCATTGTACTATTCCATGATTTCAAATTATTGTATTATAAAAATAATAAATATACACACTTTAAAATAGCCTAACATGCTTTTTTTTAATGCTTTAATAAGCAAACAAATGTTATTGATATTTAGAGTCATATTCGTGAAGCAATCAAATACTCTCCAATAGATATATTAGTTACATTTCTCTACGGTTGAATCGATTAGAGCCCCAGACGCCTAAACGGCGTTAAGACGAGTAGAATTTTGGGTTTTCTTATCAGGAAAGGAAGAAGACAAATCGATACTTTGTGGAGTCCGGTTCCAGTGTTTCTATTCTCACAATATCCAGTTTCCAGGGTTCTCCAGAAGCGACTTGTCAGGTCATTTACCAAGGCTCGACAGTAAATATGTCCCAAAACCAACGAATTCCAACATCCAAATAGGTTCCAGACCTTCTCTGCGATGAGAATCAGTCAGGTAAGAGATTTTTTGTCTTCTTAGCGGTGTTTCTTTACTTTAACCCCAGAAGTATTTAAGGACATTTATATGGTGAGCTAGATTGGATAAAAACAGGTGTAAACAAACCTTACCTAAACTGTGTTTTAAACTAATCGGGCTTTTCAATTTTAATCTATCTACACCAGCGGCATTTTTAACTTATTTTTTACATTATAATAAATTTAAGTGGACCTTCCTGTAATAGAACTTGTTAACTTACAAGTGCTAACTGCAGCAAGAAAAAGGCTTATTATTATACAAAGTATTTCTGGTAATTTTGTATCTTTTATAAGGCAAATATTCAAATTTTTTATTACGTATTCTAATCGTCCTAACAATTGATAATTAAAAAATATGTGAAGAACTCTCCATAAAGTCCTACAGACATCAGCACTCTACCACAGTTAATTGATTTTTAATTTCAATAAAGCATTATATTATTGAATCTAGAGAGACGACATACACCCTACACATTAATTGGTGACCTTCCCACCCATTCACATTTAGTAGTGCTCACCCACCCATACACATGCAGTGGTGATGACTCAACCACCCATACATGATGAGGTTCCTGTCGACGATTTGTGAAGACAGCTTCAACTTCTTCCTCTCTCATCTAGGCGGAAGATTGCTGACCTCATTTTTCTAAAGAAGCTGATCACTTCTACCTTTGACTGCCCGGAGTTGTTGGCACGCCTGAACCTGCACTTCGCTCGGTCTTCTAGAACTCCAAGCCTATTCCACAGACAGTTTCGGGCTAGGCAGTATGCTTACAATAGCACCTTACCGAGGATCCACCGTTTGGGAAATGGAGTTCCCTTGGGGATAGACTTTTTCCACATGTCTGAAGCCCAGTTCAAAAGGGAGTTGTTGAAGACCTACATGCGCCTTAATGTCAGCAAGAACTTATGTACATTATAATCTTGCATGTTGTGTTTTTGTTATTCAATTATTCGTTATTGTTATACTTATTTTTCTCTATTGTACTTAAGCAATACTAGCATGTGTTTGCGTACTAGTCGCACCAGTTTATATCACACTAGTCACACTAACTTATTCAACCATTAATTATCACTCTTGTTTGTATTTATGATATTTTACTCAGTATAGCACCTTCATGTTGTTGCGTACTAGTCGCACCAGTTTATATCACACTAGTCACACTAACTTATTCAACCATTAATTATCACTCTTGTTTGTATTTATGATATTTTACTCAGTATAGCACCTTCATGTTGTTGCGTACTAGTCGCACCAGTTTATATCACACTAGTCACACTAACTTATTCAACCATTAATTATCACTCTTGTTTGTATTTATGATATTTTACTCAGTATAGCACCTTCATGTTGTTGCGTACTAGTCGCACCAGTTTATATCACACTAGTCACACTAACTTATTCAACCATTAATTATCACTCTTGTTTGTATTTATGATATTTTACTCAGTATAGCACCTTCATGTTGTTGCGTACTAGTCGCACCAGTTTATATCACACTAGTCATACTAAACTTATTCAACCATTAATTATCACTCTTGTTTGTATTTATGATATTTTACTCAGTATAGCACCTTCATGTTGTTGCGTACTAGTCGCACCAGTTTATATCACACTAGTCACACTAACTTATTCAACCATTAATTATCACTCTTGTTTGAATTTATGATATTTTACTCAGTATAGCACCTTCATGGTGTTGCGAACTAGTCACGCTAGTTTATATCACACTAGTCACACTAACTTATTCAACCATTAATTATCACTCTTGTTTGTATTTATGATATTTTACTCAGTATAGCACCTTCATGTTGTTGCGTACTAGTCGCACCAGTTTATATCACACTAGTCATACTAAACTTATTCAACCATTAATTATCACTCTTGTTTGTATTTATGATATTTTACTCAGTATAGCACCTGCATGTTGTTGCGAACTAGTCACGCTAGTTTATATCAAATTAGTTATACTAAACTTTTTAACATGCTTATTACTAATTATTTATTACTTTGCTGTATCATCGTCTATTGTCTAGTTATAATTATATATCCTTTAATCTGTCGTCTGTGCAATAACGTTTGTAAATGTAAAATGGTGTATACCGTATATGTACAAATAAATAAATACACTTACGAGGGTTTTCACTGAACATGCAAGGTCGGTGGGTTTGATTTATTTAGGATAGATTACCTATAGTCCCACATCTATGTTAGTATAAATTTCTGACTGAATTTAAGATTAGTTATAGATTTTATCTCACATGCATAATAGGCTGTTGCCAATACATAAATAAGGCCTAGTTAATTAAAATTATACTCTCTAGTCTACATTTCACATCGAGTAGATTAAAATAATTAAAAATTCCTTTTAAAATGTTTATCCATCGTACGTTTTTATCGTAAGAGCCTCCCGTATCCATAGTGGGTTTGTCCAGTATGTTCTGTGAAATAAAATAAAGCTTTTAAAAATAATAAACGTGAACGGATATTATTTTTCTTTTTTATAGTTGGGACTAACTTAAAGAAGACAGGTTACAAAGAGAAAGTCATTTTTTAATTAATTCCACAAATTTTAATTTTTAACTGTAGCGCTTTCGCCGGTTAAGGCATCTTCAGTTGTAATAAAGTTTAAACTGAAAACATATGTGAATAAATAATAACAAAAAAATCACTTGTAAAACATTAAATACTGGTTAAATTAAATTTAAGTGGCTAAGTTTGATAAGAATTATTATGAATTAAAATATGGTTTAGAGTTTGTAATTTTCGATAGTATTTCTTCTTTAACTAAAGGTAAAAATATATTACTAAAATTTAAAGACGGTTGGGAAATACATTCATCTTTCAAAACTGCCATACATGCACTTTCAATTTGGTTTCTCTTGGTCCATAAAGGTTCTTTTAAAATTACATTTGTAGAATTAAAATTGATATTATGTTTTTCATTAATAGCATGTTCAACTAATTTTGATTTTTCTGTATTTTCTTTTTTATAATTGTAAATGTGTTCATTTATTCTTTTTTAAATTGGTCTTGAAGTTTGACCTATATAAGTTTTACTGCAATCACAATCAATTTTATATATATTACATTTTTTGTATCTTGTTGTTTATTTTTTTTGTTTTGTTTTAATTTAGTTAAATGGCTTCTTAGATTGTTGGAAGAATTGAATACAGTTCGGATGTGAAATTTTGAATTAACTTTACGAATTTTTTCAGATATTCCTTTGACATAAGGAATCGTAACTGTTGTTAGAGGTTTCTGTTGTTCATAATTTTTATTTATAGTAAATCTTTTGTTTTTTCTTTTTGATTTTTCAATAATTTCTCTAGGATAATCATTTTTAATCAACAAATCTGTAGTATCTTTTTCTTCAAGTATTTTGTCATTCTTATCTGTGACTAACGTATCAATCCTTTTAAATAAACTTTGTACAAGACCAATTTTAACATGTTGAGGATGGTTTGAATTATAATTTAGATACTGTCCACTGAAAGTTTTTTTGTGAAAAAGAGAAGTCTTAGTTTTGTTATCATTTGTCTTAGTAATTAAAACGTCCAGAAAAGGAATTTCTCCATTAACTTCATTTTCAATAGTGAATTTTACTGTCGGTCTTATAAATAAAAAAAAAAAAAAAAAAGACAGGTTACGTTAATTAAGTTTAATTTTACACTCCGAATCCAAAATCGGGCAAAGAAGTCAACTAAAGGTAATTAGTGTAAACAATCCGTGCCTTTTGCCACAACCCGTATGGAAATTAGTTGAGATTAGTAGCAAGACAAGTCCTGTCGTACGAATTAACGAACACCGCCAACTGTTTTTTTCTGGTCCCAAACACTGTAAAACGAAAAACGCCGAGTATTTTGTGAAATTAAACGGAAAAGAACAAGAATATCGTGTGGAATAATAGGTAGTAAAAAGTTAGCTATAACTACAGAAACCAAAAGCAAAGGTGATTAGGGATCTATTCGTGGTTGCAAATGAGTCGACCCATTCCTTTTACAAAATAGCCGACAGAAATTCTTGGCTCCAGCACTGAACAAAATTGTCACTATGTTATTCAAAAACTCCCAAACAAAAATGTCTTAAAAACCAGCATGTCAACCTAACAAATAAAAACGTGGTCCAACTTATCTTCTGTTTGATGATTTAAATAACCTACTTCGCATCAAGATCAAAATTATAACTTCTATTTAGTACCTAACTAGATCGAGGTGATCCATTTTTAGCTTATGATCATTCCTTGTTTTAAATAAAAAAAGGTCCACTCTATCAGTTTTCACCAAGACGCTTCTTTATTTTCACAAAATCTAGTTTCTAAATGAATTGTATTCGGTTATAAATCCTTTAATTGATCTAAGTAAAGAGTTTGATCAAGTAAAATAAATCTTCTAATGAAATCACGCGTTCTCATTTTTATAATAAAAAATTTATACTTGACATTCCTTTGCAATTTTTTAAATCATACATTTAAATTATACTATAATGTAAAAAAATCCCTTTCATAAGTGATCATATATTAACATTTACTTATTCAGATATGAAAAACGCAATCTTTGAAATTCTACAAGGGTGTATTTTAGGCCGTTTATTATTTTTCTTATTTGTAAATGTTGATAATTTTTTTCCACTAAAAAAATGTAAACTCTGCATTCTCATGACACAACATTGACCTTATCACATTTAAAGAAAGAAAAGTTCGAAAAATTATATTTTCGAATTATATTTTCCTAAAATTGTTTAATAACATTGACCTACAATCAAATACAGAAAAAAGTAGACTAACGAATTTTCTTTTCACAATTGTAATGGTATAAAAATATCTAGTCTTTTTAGGATAAAGTGATTCGTCATAAAGGAAAAATTAAATTAAATATATTAGTAATTTAGAAAAATTATTAAATAATATAATATGTGGGATATTTATTTATTTTGATAAAAAAATACTCTCAAATATCTAAAATTTGATTTTGTTACTACTATACTATGGCATAATTTATGTCCACCTTTCAAATTTCATCTCTATTTGAGACAATAAATCTACATAAACTTATCCAAGAAGAAATGTTTATCTAAATTTCAAAAAAGATCTTTAGAGGTAATCTTATAACGGAGTCAAACCAATGATGTGATAGATCGTTAAAAAATATTATATTTTAATCTAAATTTATATTTTTCATCACACCTTACTATACAACATACGTATGTTGTATATATAATATACAACATACGTATCTATATATAACTTCACTAACGTATACACGCCATTACGCCTTTCATCAGTAGTACATTCAGGAATTGAGTGCTTTAAAATTTATTATGCACTGTCAACAACAGTTTAAAAATTGTTATCTTCCATATGCATGTTAGATCCTGCAATCAGATCACTGCAATGTTTGTAATTTGTCAGCAATCTGGGAGGACATTACGATAGCCACAGATTACAAATTTTGAAATGTAGTGAACGATGAAAATTTTCTGCAGTACTTAACAAGTCTCGCAGATATGAAATATAGAATATTTTAATTGTCCTATAATTTATTTTATTTGCTGTTTTTTCAAGAAGATATTCTAACACTTGAAGCCTAAATTAAATCCTCAAAGGATCATTTTTGAAGAAATGTACAAAAATATTGAGCCCCTACATCAGTTATATTTAGTAAGTTAATTTACGAAATATCACTGGTAATTTTCGATCTGTTGTGTTAGTCATTGCTGCTGTTTTAAAACTTACTGATAAAATCAGTTAAACGATTTCTTTATTTTAGTACTTCTTTTCCTAAATAAAAACTGAAAACTAAAATGAAATTAATATTTTTATATCTTATTTTTAAGCCTAAATCCCTAACTCAACACATAATAAGGTATTTTTCATTCATTTAGGTATGATTATTTTTAAATCTAAAAATACCACCAAAAACAATCATAAAATATTAATTTAAAACTAAACAGCTACCAAAAAGTGAAGGGCAACATAATATAGGCCTATAAATAATATAATATTCAATAACAAACAGTCCAGTACAAAATTAAAGAGAAAAAAAGTATAACAATAATGCAAAATAACAACAATAAGGAATGGAAAGACAACTGAGGAAAGACTCAAACCATATGAAAAAATAATTTTAAATTAGTTGTACATTTACCCATACACACGTACAATACCATGGTACGTGTGTATGGCCGGGCGGGTGGGCAATAGCATAGTACGTGTGTATGGGCGGGCGGTTGGGCAATAGCATTGTACGTGTGTATGGGTGGGCGGGTGGGCAATACCATTGTACGTGTGTATGGGTGGGTGGGTGGGTCAATACCATTGTACGTGTGTATGGGCGGGCGGGTGGTCAATACCATTGTACGTGTGTATGGGTGGGCGGGTGAGTCAATACCATTGTACGTGTGTATGGGTGGGCGGGTGAGTCAATACCATTGTACGTGTGTATTGGCGGGTGGTATTAATTTCAATTTACCGTTGAACTAACAACCTAACCAACAGTGTAAAATAGATAACTCGCCAGTCAAGTTAAATTAACAATATGGAGAAAAAGGACAGTATAACCACACTACAAAATAGCAAGAACATTGAATCGAAACACAAAGTAACTAAGAAAATACATCAAACCATGAATCTGAACTACTAATATTGTAAGCTTGAATCATAATGTAAATTAACATTCAATCCATGTTTAAATGTCCAAGAATTAACTGAACTTACACGTCTGGTTATGGCAATAAATGAAATAAACCGTTTCCAACTTGTGCCTACTAGTAGATTTACCCAGTAATTATACTTAATTATAACGATTTTCTAAAAATAAATGAGTTTTCTTGGTAAATCAGAAAGACATTTTCAATTATGTACTTCCCATCATTACAGCTATTGGAATTACATAACTCTCAACTTTCCAAGTTGCCAGGTAAAGAGGCCAGTCTCCCGTTCCACTGACCTCAACTCTGAAAGAAGACTCACATACTCGAATAAGAAAAGACTCGACATTCCAGTTGTGCTCTCGTTTTTTTAATCAGATACTTTAAGTGGCCCCACATTCTATTAATTAGTGGTTGGGCTGACGTCGAAATTCGAATAGAAGAAGCTTTTGCTGACGCCATTTTGGGGATTTGTTAATGATTTTTTTTATAAAAACGACGCCGATGAACAAAGGCACCTGCGAGGAAGTGATTATTGTTGATGCAACATCCGCCTGGTATTTTCAAAGTTGCTAAATCACTTTCAAAGCAATAAATAGTTATTATAATTTTCTGTCAAAACGTCACAATTCTGTACCACATTAGGTTACATTATTCTTAGAGTATACACCAATATGTTGTCTTCTTTAACTTCTATTGTGATTTTTCATAACATGTCAATTATGTTGTTATCTTACGTAATATCTTATCTTCATATTATTTGAGGTTTTTGCTGTTAGTTACTGTTTGGTTTATTTTTGATATTGTTTTATATATTATGTTGTATACAGTTGATGAAATATATCTGGTTTGAAACCAGAAAACATTTTGACACTATCCATAACATTTGTTATAAATAGTGCTTTAACTCGTTAAAACACCATCAGTATGAAATAACCAGAAAAAATTAGCACTGTATGTGTATGGGTGGGCGGGTAGGTCTGATATAAGTTAATATGTTGAGATTGTTAACTTAAATTGTAAATATATAAATACGTAAATCCATGTAATTGATCATAGTAATCAATTAAAATTTTTTCTGGTTATTTCATACTGATGGTGTTTTAACCAGTTAAAGCACTATTTATAACAAATGTTATGGATAGTGTCAAAATGTTTTCTGGTTTCAAACCAGATATATTTCATCAACTATATACAACATAATATATAAAACAATATCAAAAATAAACCAAACAGTAACTAACAGCAAAAACCTCAAATAATATGAAGATAAGATGTTACGTAAGATAACAACATAATTGACATGTTATGAAAAATCACAATAGAAGTTTAAGAAGACAACATATTGGTGTATACTCTAAGAATAATGTAACCTAATGTGGTACAGAACTGTGACGTTTTGACAGAAAATTATAATAACTATTTATTGCTTTATATGTTTCAACGATTTAAAATAAATCAATATTTATATCCAGCCTTCGTATGTTTGTGTATACAATACTCAGCAAGTTAAATTTATATTAAACATGTGTCTAAAAGAGTAAAATGGCAGTTTTTAAAGTGTTCTTTTCAGTACATGGTTTCTAGAATAGTTTCATTCACTTCCAACTCAAGGGCTCCACCCTTGAGGTTTCAATATTACTGTAATGGAGTTATTTTGTTTTTTGACACCATCAATTGTTTGATAAAAGCAAATAAAATTTACACTTTTGAAATAGGCTGTGATGCTTATTGAAATTTAACTTTTAAAATAAACTAAAAAATTACTGTTTATATGACAATCCCGTGGCAAGGCACTGGTAAACAGCTGGTAATAAATAAAAAGCTTAATAAGATTCAATAATAAAAGACTCCGGCAGTATCTCAGTCATTGTGTACTTAGTAAGTGTCAACAATGTCAACAGCTGAACCCACCCACTTCGCCGGTCGAAGCATTGAGTTTGAAGACTTGCAATCAAAATATAACTAAACATTTCAACAATTCAAGGACATTACAAAATTACTTAAAGTAAATCAAACTAAATACTTTGTTTTTTAAAACAATTATTTAATATGCCATCCAATTTAGAACAGCTGATGTTATGCATAATTTAATAATTAACTCAATTATTTTTAATTTCAAAAGTTTATCCTACCACAGTTGTATCAAATTTTTTGTTTTTATTTAACAGCTATTAATCAAAGTGGCTTTCCCTCATCGACAAACATCGTTGATTGGTAGAGCTATGCCAACTTAAAAAAAAGTGTTAACTCATAGTTAACTATTAACTTACAAAACGTATTTCTCCTCCTATTTTTTTTACCTGAAATGGCTTTACATTTTTAAATTAAGCTGAATGAAAACAATTACACAATGCCTGCCTCATTTAATGCCCTCTCTAAGTCATGCAATCACGATAATAACGTTTCTCACAGAAAATGGACTCTTAATTATTCATGACTAGGGGACACCCCTGCACGCTTCGCATGCCAACCCCAATGCTCGCTGCACTTGATACACCTCGGCCTTCGGCCTCGGCATATAACTGTTCAATACAAAAATCGGTATATTAACTATATAACGTAAAATTACAATATTACATTTCGGTACAGTATCTCACTCACACTAATTGCTTTGCCACCTATTTAGCCTATTTCAAGCGTGTTCATTTCATTTATTTTTGTTTAACAGCTGAAGATTAAACTCATAGTAAAATATCAAATAGTATAATGTCAAACATTCAAAATAGACATGTTTATTTATTTACAAAACAGCTGTTATTAATTTACTAAAATCAACCCAATGTTATCCTTATGGACCAATCTTTTAAGGGTGCTTTATACCTCTTAGGAGTACTTTATCTAGATGAAAATACTTTATTTGTCCTATTTGATGAGATCACGTTAGTTATATTTTCCTAAATGAGTATATTATAGGACGATATAGGCACTTACATGCACAGTGGTATTGATTGTATACATTGAATGAATGTTTACAATCTATTAATATACCTCCATAAGAATACCATGGAAATTTTGGAGGCCAGTGGTATGGAGTCCTGAGGTCGGAGAAGAAAATCCTTTCTTAGTGAGCTTCTAGAGGCCAAGATAAACCTATTTAAAATTTTTCAAGTCGATTGGATGTATAGTTTTAGAAAAATAGTGATGGATGGTAAATTGCTTTTATGCATATATTACTGTAGTTGACTCTGAATCAGTGAAATATCGGGTTTCTCGCCATATTTAGCCATGTCTTGTGAACTGGCTATGCATTTCGTCAAATTAAATTGTAAATGTTCCGATTAAAATCAGTTTCTTCTCTTAATAAAAAAGTTTTAAAGTCTAGATAAATCTGTAAGTCTGCTTTTAGAGGGCACAATTTGACTCTGAATCAATAAAATATTGCGTTTATCGCCATGTTTAGCCATGTTTTATGATCTGACTATGCATGCTTTAAAACTTAACTCTTAGTTTTCCGATTGAAACCGGTTTTTCCTCCTGGATAACAAAGTTTCACAGTCTAGAAAAATCGTTAAGTCTACTTTTAGAAGGCGCAAAGTACGGTAATTGACTCTGATTCAGTGAAATAGCGTGTTTCTAGCCATGTTTAGCCATGTCCTATGACCTGGCTATATATGTGTTCAGATTAAATTGTATATTTTCCCATTTATTACAGTATTTTCTCGTAGATAACAAAGTTTCACAGTCTAGAAAAACCTGTAAGTCTACTCTTAGAGGCCGTAAATTAACCAATTTGATTTACACACACAAATTGAAAATCTAGCTTTACCTAAGGATGAAGGAGGTGAGATAGAGCAAAAAGTCATAGGTCCAAAGTTGTAGATCGTCTCAAATCAGACGCAGAAAATGGTGATAGTTTTTTTTCTGTAGAACCGTTCATTTAGCCGTTACAGTCCAATTAGAGAAGCGCTGTTCTTGGCATTTAAAATGTTTGGCATTAAAAAGGCTGCCATCTTCGATGTACTAAAAATTTTTCAAAATCCTTTCTTATTTTACAAAATAAGACCTATGACTCTACATTTCAGCCTCGTAGGCTAAGTACTTTTTTAGTTACAGTGATGACTGAATGAGTCAGAGGTATTTGCCTTTTATATGTATAGGTGACATATGTATGTGTACTACAGCTTTAGTTTCTCATCATTGTATATTATTATCATAATCGATTAGACAGTTTATATACATATATATATTTTTTATTATTATTATTTTTATATAACTGTAGGTAATGACTTAGTAGTTTTTCATTTTCTAAGCTCACTGTGTTTTTAAGATGTCTATGTTGTATATTGACTATAAGTAATGGAAGTGAGAATTAGATCAATTCTAAGATATTTATATTTTGTAGAACTGTATTTAAAGTTGGAATTTATTTATTGTTGTTTTTATTACTATTATACTATTTCCTTTACAACATTAAGAAAAACAGTGTAAGGTTTGTTATATAATTGATAGAGTATGCCATAGTTATTTTATGTGTAACTAAATTTTGTAAATACCAACTTATGCTCTTTTACGACCTATATATTATGGCAAATAAGCAATTTGAAATGTGAATTTGAATTGTGGTTTTGCATACATTACACTATACATTGATTTATGACTTTCTAGTGTTGTTCCCTCTTGTCATTGTTCAGATTGCGTTGTAATTTCTCGCTTATCTTCAATGAAGCGTTCGTGATCTCACTTTCTCAAGTCTTATCGTCACAACTCACGATCTCAGACAGCTCCACCACAATGGAGGAACACGTTTTCAAAGAATTGTCCATTAGTACCCGGCAAACAGCTTTGCCGTAGTTTCGTGGAATTGAACAGACCTTGTGAGACCCGTTCGCGGCCCTTCGTGCATTCTACATCGCCAATTACTCGTGCAATTATCAGTTTCAAGGGAATTGCTCACTTGGGTACCGGATTTGCGGACGGATCTAAGAACTGATTAATTGTAGCGACGTTTTTGTCTTCATTCGTCGTAGCGTGGTGCTGTTAATGGCACAATCCGGACTGAAGTGGCATTTCAGTTTTATTTCAGACTGAACTTGAAGAAATTGACGTATTAGGTAAATCCTTTCATAACTGGTTATTTATTGGGTTCTTACATTTTCTTTGAAAAAATGCAAAATTTCACAGTTGCACTTTTTTTAGAATCTTGGTTACGTATGAAAAGATCTATATACTTTTGGAAAACATTTTAACATTGTTTTTTCTTGTGATTATTTTTGAAGTTCGAAACTTCCATTCAATCTGAATGCTTTAAAAGCCTAAATAAATCATGTGTTTTTACATGTTAAGTGACCAGCAATGTTATTTTAAATACATACTATGTTACCACACATTTAAAATATTATTTGTTGTCATTTAGTTGTTAATTTGTTGGATATCCCCAACAAAAAAGTCATTCATATAAGATAGTACAAATAATTATAATTTATAATAGTATCTAAACTATAAAAATGTCTATTACATATCAACTATTACATACCACAAGATTATTTTTTTAATTATGTTGCTTTAATGAAGATGCTTTTCATGTTTTAGTTTTTTATTATGTATTGGCTAATATTATGTAATCAGTGCATAGTGTTATAAGCGTCCATTATATTACTCCATTATAGTATTATACTCACTTTCCCTAGCGTCCTTAAAATCCTCCATAGCACAACCAGGAAATAATTTAAACTCATTAATCAATATAAAACACAGATAAAATGTTTATACAAAAATTCATCGGCCCAGGAATCGTCAGCAGAAAGCACATCACGATCACTAGGTATCCTCAACAACCACCTCGTACACCGTCACCCTTCTCGGAGACGAGTAATTACGAATAATGACCGAAACCGCCACCAAGCGATCACTCACAGAAGCATGCGAGCCACACTGGGACTGGGAGAGAGCGCAGCGAGTGAGCGGGAGAGGAGAGGGGCAACCGGTCTGACGGAAGCAGTGCAGTCCCTGGCTGTGAGAGGAACTAGTGATAACAGAAAGTAAACTTTTCTGGTATGTATGAAGTAACTGTGTAATATTAGTATGCTAAGGCTGATATGTTTTACTAAATCCTACGATCTGCATTTTGCCAAATTCTTCAGCACCATATTCGTCACTTCTAAAATAAAATGGAAAACATCATATAGTGCTATATATGACACAGCAAACTAATGGCCAAGTATTATTGAACACAACTAAAATAAAATGTAAAAATGGTTTCGTAATACCACTGTACATGTATGGGTGGGCGGGTGGGTTAATACCACTGTACGTGTAATGTGTGGGTGGGTGGGTAAATACCACTGTACGTGTAAGGGTGGGTGGGTGGGTAAATAAGAATGTACGTGTACGGGTGGGTAGGTGGGTAAATAACACTGTACGTGTACGGGTGGGTGAGTGGGTAGTACCACTGTACGTGTAAGGGTAGGTGGGTGGGTCAATACTACTTACTTTATGTGTAAGAGTAGGTGGGTGGGTCAATACCACTGTACGTGTAAGGGTAGGCGGGTGGGTCAATACCACTGTACGTGTAAGGGTAGGCGGGTGGGTCAATACCACAGTACGTGTAAGGGTAGGTGGGTGGGTCAATACCACTGTACGTGTATGGGTGGGCAGGTGGGTCAATATCAATGTACGTGTATGGGTGGGTGGGTGGGTCATAAGTTTTTTTCTTTTCTGTTCTTTTCTCTTTAGATTTCATTTCTCTTCTATTCTCTTCGCTCCGTTTCTTTTTTCTTCTTTTCTGTTCTTATCCATTCTTTTCTTTTCTGCTATCTTCTTTCCATTTCCCTTTTCTCTTTGCGTTTATTTTATTGAGATTTTCCCCCACTTAAATATTTTTTAAATGTAATACAATCTCAAATTATATATTTAATGTAACACTCCTTTATGATGTGCTTTTTTTTATTTATTTATGATATTTTATACGATTAATATGTATTAAGATGTAAATATATATTTGCATAAAATACTGATTTTTTATTTAGACCTATTAATGTAGTAACATAGTTAACATTATTCCTAATGATATCTTAATATCTAAAACTAGTAGCGTCCGGACGAAATTTTTTTTGGTTCCAAGGATTTTTTCTTTTAAATTTGTGGGGGGTTTTTGACCACGATAAATTGATTGGTACTGGTCTCAACCAAAGGAAAGTTCCGATTTCAGCCTCAGAGGCTCCTAGACATCCCGTGTTATCGACTTCCAGCAGGAAAACAATATGGAACCAATATCGACTTCTGGCAGAAATTGGGTTAACAAACTATATGCATTTATATCCTAAATCATATTATGCTATTAGATTTTTGAAGAGATAACATTTAAGGGCTTTGCCCCCTCAAATAAAACAATTCACAAAACCCCAAAATTATAAATGATAAACTATCCACCCAAGTGGGGTATCAAATTAAATTGAAGGTATTCTTCTCTTAATTACTAATATAACATCAGATTTTAGATAATACTGTTTATGGGCTCCACTGCCTCTAAAACACCATTCATGGTTATACTGCTTAGGAACCCTGGCGAGACCATAGCCGATCTTCCTCACGAGGCGACATGCCAGGATCCACAAATGGGACTGTAGCTGAGTGCCTTGGTGAGGCCGCAGGCCGAATTTTCCCGTGAGGCCATAGACGGAGTTCCTCAAAGGACCTGTAGCAAAGCGCCATGCGAGGCCTTAGGCTGAGCTTCAAACGAGGTCGCAGGCCGAGTTCCACAAAGGGGCTAAAGGTAAACGTAGAATTGATCTTCAGGATTCTCTTGGAGATTTGAATGCTACCTATTAAGTTAATTCTTGACGGTATGTATTTTTTTTAAGAATAAGAATATATTTATTTTCTTGAAATATATACATAAAATACATATAATTTACATTGTAAACATAAAAAGGTTTCTTCTTAATTGTTCTGTTAACAAAAGAAAACTTATAACACTATCACAAAACCTTTCATAAATTACGTATTTCAAGAAAATACTAGGACCTCCTAAGGCAATGCCTGTTTTAGAGGTTCCTTCTTTTCAAATAAATCTTAATATGCGCAAAAGCAAATAATATTAATTTAAAATTTTAAATATCCCAATTCTTCAAAATATAATACACTAGTATAAAAACATAAGTAGCTTAAACCTTAACTCTAAATTTAATGCTATCCTAACCCTAACAGTATAGCTATATAATACAATAGTAGGAACAAAATAAAAACGGAGCAATTTATGACTAACAAATATATATACTTTACTATGTTATCTGAATTAAATATATGATACAGTGAATAAGTCTATCTTATTACTTTGACTTGTATGCGACTGACCTCCGTTATCCATTTATTATTACAAAAATCTGTTTTAATACATTGTTTATTATTTCGAAATTGCTATAGCTTATTGAAATATATACTACAACATTTGTATAGCCAGGTAATATATATATATTTTTTTTTTTGCTCATTTAAAATGTAAATAGTTTTGTTGAATTAAAGAGGAAATACGTAGAAATTTACGATTTTGATCCGGGATCCTGAAAGAAAGAACATGTAACTTTGTCAAGTGCAATCAGAAATCTCGATGGTGTTGCCATATGTTTATGAACCACATATTGGTTATAGGATTATAACACCTCTGATATTAGACAGGTGAGCTATAACGTAGGCTACTTATATGTGCGAAAATATAAGTACGCTACGCCATGAAACATAAATGGTAATCAAATCACTTTTACAGTTTATCCATAACTTAAATTTGGTGTACCATAAAGGATTAAAGATAAGGATAAAGGGTGTGTAGACTGAATGCTGGAAAACATTTGAGCTAAAGACGTCGTTTGAATTGATAGTTAAATGTAGCATTCTTTAATAGTAACTTACCAACAAACTATACAAACTAACCTTAAGGGAATTTATTAACTGTTTTAAAATTTATATTCTAAGCCATACTATATTTTATTCGTTAAAAATTTTTAAAATGACATTCAAAATGTCGAAGAATCCCGATAAAAAAACGTTTCTTAATTATCAGCCCTTTCCATCCCAACGTCTGGTTTTCCGGACGTTCAGAAATATTTTTTTTTTTAAATAATTCATAACTCGAAATATTTATATTTATGATATAGACATGTTCGGAAGAATATTTTCTATTATAAAAACACAGATTTGTTATGACAGGATGCTTTATTACAGTACCACAACTGGTATTATTTTGTTGCCTTTGTTTTGCATTAACAGCTGTGTTGATTTTCGTCAGATGTGATCGTCAGCTGAGGTTAATTGTTGTTTCTTTACTGATGTGACTGTTTCTGTAGTATGGGAAGTAAAAAATAAGTAAAATAAAACGTAGCAGGCTGCCAATAAATGATAATAAAATCGCTAATTGCGTGTATGACGAGAGTGATGAATCAGACCACACATGGCTTAGTTGTTATAGTGTTTTTGAAAAAGAGCCATAACTTTTTTAATTTTAAACATAGCATTGTGAAATATGAATTTATTTGAAGATAGCTATATGGTGTATTAAATAGTGTTATTAGCTCTGGTATATTACTTTTTTAGTGCCATTCATAACACAATAAACTTAAAAACATTTTCAAAATTTTTTTGTAAATATATATAAATACAAAAAAGTTGTATATTTTGTTAATTCCTTTTTCGCTTTATTTTATATTACACATAATATGTTTAGGAAAGGAATGAAACTCAAAATAATATATTTACTTCATAAATAGATTTTTTATAATTTTTTTAGTAAAGTACGACAACATCGACAAAAAGAATCTGTATTTTTGGGTATGTGAAATATAAAAATATCTAGGATTTTTTTGAATAACTTTTTTAAAAATTTCTGGGATGGAAAGGTTTAAGTACTATACAATATGATTGGTACTTTTGTAAGCATTAGCAGTTTGAGTCCCAGGCTGTTTTTTTAACGATCATGCTGCAGCCTACGTGCATCATATTTGCTGCACACAATGTCTGCTCCACAGACCGAGTGTATCGGATTTGATCACAAGTATAATGGACTCATATATGGCTCCATGAATCGTGTTTGCTGCAAGTTTTCAGAATATAACCCTATACTGCCGTGTTGCCTGGTCTGTGGATAAGTGTTAGAGGTTGTTGTTTTTGAGAGTTGGCCACGCTTTTCCCCACTACCTTCTAACTTGTCAGCTGTTCAAAACCTAATCAAGTGCGAGTGCTGTTACCACTTGTTTCGTTCTTTGTTTAGGTTCATTTGGACTTTAAGGTTATAATTTTAGTTGTATTAAAGAAAATATGGATAAAACTGATATTAGAAGTGATAATATATATATATATTTAGATGACTATGACAGCTCATTACTTGCATTCGATAGTAATGTGGATGGTAAATTATTTTCGGGCTTTGAATCATCTCCAGAGTGATTTTTATTTAGTTAAATAAATATAAATCTTTATGTTCAATAAATAATATACTTTGCAAATGTATAAGTATTATGTACATTCCAAAGTGCCTGTGCTTCACATGGGCACGTGGTATGCTCTTGGTCAAACCGTGTGTAACAAATAGGGTTACTCAAAAAAATATTTAACTTATTGGCATATATATTGAACATGTACAGAGAACTGAACATTTTTATCGATTTCCTACCATATGGTTTGGGGAAAGATTTTGTTGATAGTTCATGGTCTACTGAAACAAAGTTCCATGCAGCAAAACTGATACACAAAGGACTCAACCTATTAATTTATATAAGCTAGTTACAATGGGTAGAAAAATATAAACATTCAACATTTGTACCTCACTATAGAGGTCTTTTGTAGAAAACTATGATAAATGGTACAAAAATCTGATCAACATAAGATATTAAAACAATGCTATAGATTTCTTTACAATCCAGTGCCTATAAATTTTATAGGCACTGGATTGTAAAGAAATCTATAGCATTGTTTAGAATCTATATAGAGGATTATATACAAATCTTTTAGATTTAAAACTACCAATGAAATGCCCCAAAAAAGCAATGCGATGCCATATATTTAAATTAATGTATTTTCCAAATTAACTCAGGACACTTTTAATCCAAAACTAGGATAAATGGGAACAAACATCTGTGTCTATATTAGTGTAATAAATTCCTACCTCTATGGGTGAAATTTTGTTTTGCTAAAACCCATTTGTTTTTGTTTACCGTCATTTTATTCGGTTCTGTTCAGTAATTTTCTTACTAAACAAATACATTTTTCTTAAACACCAGTAAATAGTTTTAATTAGAGCACAACTTCGCTTATTAGGGAAGATAAAAAGTTACAACAAAATATATAGGCTATTGATTTTTAACAAAATCATAATTTTAACGAGAGACTTTAACGGTGGAACGCTCTAAAGCCAGCTTACTTTAAAATTCAAACAACGTACATAAATCCAGATATTTTAAGAATGTTTGTACTGAAATCAAACAGTCTTTTTTTATAATTTTGTCTTTGAAATTATGTGTTTGTGATGAATCATACATTCCACTGAGACAATAAAGACGAGAAAACATACCTACATAAAAATCAAAACATTCCCTTTCTCACTACACATTTCCGTGACTTGTAAAAATGTTTTTGACGCACCGCAATAAAAATACAATTAAACACATTAAGAGAGTAAGCACATTAAATCTTAAATATTGATAATTGAATTTGATCACTGTCGATTTCAACTTCAGTGCGTGAAGTGAATTCAATTGTGATATTCTTAAAGATGAAGGGCATCTTTCAAAACCAGCATTTGTTCAACAGTGAACTGAAAATGGAGGTGGTACAAAATAAGAGACGGGCATTTACTGACTGTTGTGTGATTTATATATATATATACAAACTGAAACTAACACAGTGCTAATAATTCAACTAGCTGATATATTAAATAGATAAAATGACTATGTAAGAGTAATATTTCCATGAGAAATCTGAAGACCGATGGGGTAGAGTCTTAAGAGTAAAATGTTTTTACTTACAAAATACATTTTTCTAACTCTCAAGTTATGTTTATAGAGTCTCGGGTCTTGGATTAATGGGGGGGGGGGGGTTTAAATCAATTGTTGCATTTGTAACGGACAGAAAAACGATGATAAGGACATAAAAACGCATTTAAATTTTAAATTAAATACCGAAATATTTATATAGCTAGTCCAATGGTATGCCGATATAAGCTAGCCGTTATCACAGAAATGCCTTAACGCCTTCAATGGTTGTCACTTCTCAATTTTTATCTACACCTGTTTAATGACCTATTCATTTGAATATATGAATTTGTGTGTAAGGAAATATTTTATAATCAGGTATTTTCTTATTTTAATATCTTATAAATTACATTGTTGTTGCTTATATACAATATACAGGGTGTCCAGCTTCGAGTATCGCATATTTTAGAAGATTGTTTGTCAGGTCAATACAAGAAGATAATGCAATATAACATGTGTCCTATCTCCATTCGTTTTCTGTCTGTGTGTCTGAATGTGTTTTTTACAAAAATTTGAATATCTCAAAAACCGCTTATCGTTTCGTATGAATTTTGATCTTACAAAGAAACATTTCATGTAAAAATGTTGAATGTATAAAATCATCATTTTTAAAATGGCGACTGTCTAAACATTTTTAAATCAAATATATAAAAAGCTAAACATTTTACCAAAGCATGGCCAGACACTTTATTTGTAGGCTACTTTATGACAAATTCAATGGTATGCCAATTTAAAAAATCGGTTGACAAATAACAGAGAAGACTTATTTTTTGTGACCAAAAACAGTGTTAACTGAGTACTCTTTACCCTGATAATAATACTTTCAGTAAAAAAAAAAAAAATAATAAATAAAATAAGTTTTCTCTTTACTTGTAAACCAATCTTTTATAGATTGGCATACCGTTGAATTTGGGATAACTTAGTCTACAAATATTGTGTCTTACCATTTTTGGGTAAAATGTGAAGTTTTTATATATTTGACTTTGAAACTTTAGACAGTTTTTGAAACTGATCATCTTATACATTCAGAATTTTTACATGAAACGTATCTTTGTAATATCAACAATCATACGAAAATTTAGTTTTGTATATCAAACGGTTTTTGAGATATTCAGTTTTTTGGAAAAAAAAAAATACATACAGACCCACAAACAGAAAACGAATCGAGATAGGACACATGTTATATGGCATTATTTGCTTGTATTGACCTGACAAACAATCCTCTAAAATATCTGACAGTCGAAAACTGGTCACCCTGTATATAAGTTGACAAACACAATGAGCTCTTGACGACACCAGGCGAACTCCAGTAAATGGTAAATCTCAAACCTTCTCAAATTTCTATATTTACTCCGCTAATCCAGTCAGGCCACAGATGACGATTTCGTTCGTCAGTACCGGCAATATAATCAATAAGTGGTCAATCTCCACAAACATAATCTGGTGCATTCCACTGTACTGACGAGAATGTCTGAGAATTCATGTTCGACTGCTTTCAAATGTCACTCAATTCTTCGCATTGTTGAGTGGTTTGTTACTAGAAATCCCGGGCGACCACACAGTGTGCAGACATGCTTTCCAACATCATTATTGGAATTGGAGGGCAATTATACTGCTCTTTGTATGGGATTTTTGCCAACAAAAATAAAAGTAGGCAATCTGTACTCTTTTTTAACGATTATTTTTAATGGCGGAATTTCAAAGAAGCATTACTTGACCACAAATAGAAATCATTGCAAATAAACGAGTTGCGCATCTTCACCTACTTTACAGCTCGCTTCCACACACGACATACTGGTGATGGTCAAGTTGGCGATTGTTGTAAGTCGGTGACATCACTATCAATAGTTAGGCTACTTAAAAATAACCATAAAAATACCAATGAAAATACTAGTGGCAAAATTGAGCGATAATGTAACATGGGAAAGGTGGAGAGAACCTGATTTAGATTATTTAAGAATTAATTAAGAAATTAGTTTAGTTCAAATGTTAATTATAATGGCAAAAACGCGCACTGAATTTTCATATTCCATATAAGAATAACATTTTGCATTAATATCAATACGTCAGCCGCTGAACAAAACAAATAATAACTGTCCTACCGGAAATAGGTTTTGAACTTGAATCCATGACAAAGACAAAAAACTTAAATAATATTATTATAATCAGTCTTACTTAAAATAATAATAATAAATACATATTTATAATCACGATTACAATAGAATAAAAAACAACACTATAGACATATATACTATACTTCAGAACATAAACATCAAACACATTATAAGTTCATTAATTTTAAAATGGCAAGAATATAAAAAAAACAGTTTATTTTCAGGAACGGGTTTAATAAAACTAATCATAGCATAGCATTCATATAACATGTCGACGTGGTGGCTCACTGGCTTCGGACTGTGGAGGGTAAGTTCCAAGGTTCGAATCCCCACAGAGCCAACGGTCGGTACTTCACTCGTTGAATAAGGTTGACGCACAGGCCTGTAGGCCCATGTTAACTGGTGAGTGAAGCTTATTTTTTTAAAATAAATAAATAAAAACATCAGCTGTTGTTTATTTTTTATAGCTGCTGCAATGACAAAGATCGCCTATTTGTATCTGATAGTTACACAGTAATACGACTACTGCACAGTTTTTACTTTCTCCTATGAGTTTTAGTGCGTGAGAAAGTTTGTGATCGTAAAAAAAAAATTTTCAAGTTGGTCTAAAAATCCATTTTAGGCCCCCCTGAAGCTAAAAAGTGGTTTTTTGACAAAAACATTTTGGTGTCTGTCCGTATGTGTGTCTGTGCACTTCACTAAAGACCAAACAGATGGATTGATTTTTATTGAATTTGGTATGTAAGTAAGTGTATTTAGCCAAAATTCCTAGGCCATGTTTCCATTTTTTTGAAATTTTAGATTTTAATTTTACAGGAAAAACAAAAAAAGTGGAATTTTATCTAAAAGGGCTCTTACCATTTTGATTGAATTTTCAGGAAAGATATTAGTTACAATTTGTGTTTGATATGTACATTACTTAGAAGGAAGAAAGTTTGTGCCAGTTACCTGGTACCATTTATTTTTGTTTGTGGTCAAACTATAGCACTACCATATATAATTAATATGTTTCATTCAGCAAGTGAATCTGTTCCTATGAAATGTCTAGATCAAGGAACAAGAAAGATGACTGGATTGGAATCATTTTAAATCTTAAGGACCAGGAATGGTGGGAACAGCATTATAAATGATTGCCAAAAGTTTACACCAACTCTGTCCCTCTAGCCGTAAAAGTGCAATGACTTTCTACCGCTGTAGTGTTTTAATACATGCCCCTGACACTGTAATTACTCTTTCTAAAACATTATATAACCTATGAAGGTGAAATTGTGTAGGAATATTGTTCTTACATCATAGATGTTCAATAAGAATGGATTTAGAAAAACCTTTTGGAATTCCAAACTAGCAGTCATTTTAATTCGAACATTTTTAAATTTCAAAAACAGTGTTTCACTATTTTGGTTGTAGCGGCATAACAAACGATTCTAGAACAAATATAAAATCATTTCCAGATGAATATTTGAGACGATCTACAACTTTCGTCCCATGAATTTTGCTTTATCTTGCCTCCTTCACTCTTAGGTAGAGATAAATTTTTAATTTGTATATGTAATTCAAACATATTCTTGATAAATGATGTCAGAGCTAGGATCTGGTCGCTGCAACTACAGCCAGGGCAAAAACCAGCCTGCTCAACTGGAATATTAGAATCAAGAATGGGTGATATTCTGTTGTATAAGAAGAGTCTGTTGCTAGAAGCTTTAATCCTTTCTAGCAACTTATAACAAACACTAAGAAGAGAAATTTGGAGATAACTTTCCACTCATTCTGGATCTTTGCTAGGCTTCAGAAAAGCTACTACTTTAGATTGATTGAATGTTTTTGGCATTCAAACAATTTTACTGTACTAGGCCTATATAGATTGATCTCATTAAAATCAAACAATATGTTAGTGTCCAATTTATTATTTTGTTTTTTTGTGTTTGAAATTTTAATATTTATTGTCTTTGAATGCTTAAATTTGAATCAATTGATATCAAACAAATTCTTTATCTCTGATAATAATCTTTCAATTGCTAATCTAAGCTAGGGTAACAATAACCTATCACCACACGTGTTTCTTTGTTACTTAAAGGACTTACCGGATGTCGTCCCTGCTAGTGGCAACAGTTGTCTATTCACTGATGATTCAAATTTAACATTAAAAGGAGATACTAAAGAAAATGTAGTAATTTCATAATTTTTAATAGTTTGTCTTTTGTTAAAGAATTTTTTAAAAGCAAAAGTCTTCTTCTCAACTTAAGTAAATCCAATTATATCTCTTTTTGTACCAAACAAAACAAGAAACAGAATAAATATAATAATATTTTAAAATAATGAAATAATAGAAAAAGTTGCAATTACAACATTTTTATGTTTTTTCAGTAATGAAAACCTAGTAACTGTGACCACATCACAGTGGTTTGTCTCATACTTAAAAAACAGAAAGCAAAAAACTAATATACAAGTGAATCTATTAAAATATGAATCAAAGTCTTGCAGCATAATTGGAGGTGTGCCTCAGGGTTCGATCTTGGGGCCAACTTTATCGTTAATATATATCAACGATTTGTCAAAAATGTAAATAATTGCCGGCTGACGTTATATGCAGATGACACATCAGTTATGATTAAAAACGACACCAGTTCTTTATTACACAACCAGATAACAGCCACATTAACAGACTTGAATATTTGGTTCTCCACTAATAATCTTTCATTAAATCCTACGAAAACTAAATTAATTAATTTTTAATTACGTAATCATAATATATGTTTACCTGATATTTCTTTTAACAAAACAATATTATTTTGGGAAAACTCCATAATCTTTCTAGGAATATGGATTGATAGTAGCTTAAACTGGAAATCCCATGCACAACAGTTCAAACGACAATGACTTGGCCTCCAGTCTGATTGAGAAATTTTGTCCCTCCGCTGTTTCTCGTTCCTTTAAAACTCAACGACTAGGAGGCACTGCTTCAAAAAAGCCTAGACCACTCAAATTAATTCTTGACAACTCAAGTGATGTCACGGAACTCATGAAAAACTTCAATAAAGATGTCTTGGATGGTGAGTTATCCAACATTAATGTTTCTCGTGACAGAACACCTTCTGAAACACAGTACCTAAATGACCTCAGAGATGAGCTTAAGAGAAGAACAGATGGCGGGGAATCTAATCTTACAATTAGGTACCGCAATGGCATTCCCAAAATCACTCCAAAAAACTATATCATGGCCGGCGCAACTGCCTCTCCATTCATTATCAAAATGTAAATGGGTTGCGCTCAAAGCTGCATGAACTGCGTGAGGCGATAGCCACTTGTGTTTATGACATTCTTATTTTTACCAATACCAACCTCAATGAAGACATTTCTAATGAAGAGTTGGGACTATCAAATTATAATATATTTCGCAAAGACCGTTCCCCCATCACTAGTCATAAATCTTCGGGAGGTGGTGTCCTTATAGCATAAATAGAGAATAAATAGAGCAACGTATTATTCTAACTATTATAGTAATTATTCAAAATGGATTCTGTCTATTGCTTGTTATTTTGGTTAGTCAAAAGTTGTTATTCTTGAGTTTTACTAATAGTTTATGTCATGTTTGTTGCTGCCCTTATTATTGTTATCAATCATGAATCTTAATTGTATTTAATATCTTTTCAATTACAATTTCTGATCATATTGCTAGTCTTGGACATAATGATTAGGATAATATCTATTCACTTTGTCTACCATTATTTTATTGTATATATTTATAAAATGGAGTTTTCCGTAAATAAATAAATAAACGTAAACTAAATTCTGCTTTTTTTCTATTCGTGTTTTGCGGGACTGTGTAGATTTTCCAACACTGAAAATAATCTATTATGGTTATTTTTTTCCTTTAATGAGATACAGAATGATTGTCTGGGGACAATCGTCATATGCCATTAAAGTATTCAGATTGCAAAAAAAAAAAAAAAAAAAAAAGCCTAAGAATTATGACCAAAAGTAATTTTCGTAGTTTTTGTAAACAAACTTTAAAAAAATTTGAAATTTTAACCTTACCCTGTTTATATACGTATGAGGTGATTGTTTTCACAATGAATAATACACAGTCTCTTGGAGATAATTTCTTAAAGCATAATTATAGTACTAGACACTATATACTTATTTCAGGAAAAACCTCATAGATCTTCAGCTTTTGAAAAAAAACCTATTTACACTGGTATACAGCTCTGCAACAAATTATCACTTCAATGTACACCTGCTTTTGATTCCTTGAAAAAAAGTCTAAAAAGTTTTTTTATGAGCAAAGATTATTATTATTCAAGAATTTTTAGAGGACAAGGAGGTTACACTTAGTTATGATTATTGCAACTAGTTTATAATAAGGTTCTTAATTTTTAAGTAAAATTATAATTTGACGAGTCACCTGTTTGCTACAGCGTATACTGTAACAGTGCAAATGTAATGTTGACAATAAAATGATTTGATTTTGATTTGATAAGCATACTGATCATGTTATAGATAAAATGTCAACAGGCTTATTTGCGTTGAGACATAGTAAAGTGCTGTATTATAGAAACTCATGAACATTTCATTATTGTGTAAGATCGACAAACTAAGTATAAAATAATAAACACATTTATTTTCAAAATATCAGAATTTAATAATTGTTTATATTAAGCAGGCCAACAGAAAATACAAATGCCCTCAGGATATTTACCACTTATAGCATATGTAGGCATAAAAAATAAAATAAAATAGTTTATATAGATAATCATGGATCAGTGGATTGCCCTGGAGACCCAGTACCATGGCTATCAAGGTCCCCTGGCTTAAACCCCATTTATTTCTTCCTGTGGGGACATCTCAAGACTATTGTGTATTCTTTACCAATAGTTCTAGTTCAAAATCTAAGTCAGCGTATGTAGAGTGGGATTGACAGTATTCGACAAATGTCAGGAATTTTTGAATGAGTGTGCCAATCAATGAGGAGGCACTTAGAAGAGTTTGTAAGAAACAGCACTTTGAAAAAATTTTTTAAATGTGTTCAACCAACAACACATTTTCATATTATTTTGAATAAATTATTTTTCATTTCACCTTAACCTTCCAGTATAAGCATACGGACTGTGAGTCCGCTAATACATTATCTAGCAGCGCCATTTGTATTAAAATTTGCAGTGTGAGACCATGTTTATGCTCTCATTGACGCCAATAAATAGTTTTTTTATTTTTTTTTTTAACTTTTTTTTTTTTAATTTTTATTCTTAACTAATTAATGTATTTATTAAGGATATGGGATAAGGTAATAGGAAACACAGCCATTAAAGATAATTACTTTTTATATAATATTGATTTTTCACAAATGCGGACTCTCACTCCGCGACGTGTGCACTGAAGGGTTAATATTAGTGTAAGTTGTGTAGTGCAAGTAAATAACATAAGATTTGTTATTCACACGATTTATTAAATTAGATTTTTTTCAATTATTTATGCCTAGATATGCTATAAGTGGTAAAGATCCTGAGGGTAAATATTTTCTGTTGACCTGCTTAAAACAATAATTAAATTCTGATATTTAAAAAAAAATGTGTGTTTATTAATTTTTACATAGTTTGTCGATCTAATACAATAATGAAATTTGCTATGACTAAAGAGCAATTTAGATATAAATATTTATGTAGACTGATTAGTTTATAAAATTGAGGTTATGTTTCATTACAACCTTACCAAACGTAAAATAACCTGATCTAAGCAAAAAGTTTTAACAATTATTCCGACAATGGCTCTAGTGAGCAGTCTCTTGGTTGAAGCGCAGAATACCTTGTATTGATAAAATGAACAGTATCTCAGTTATTTATGACAGGATTCTAACAAACTAGGGCTCGTTGAATTTGTAATGATTGTTAATATGTTTAATATTAAATAAATTGTCAGTCAAACTTCAAGTTTTTGAGTAATTTTCAATTTAAATGGCTGCCATTTTTTTAATTTAAAAATATTTTTTAATTACTATAACCTATTAAAAGTAAATAATATTGCTTTCTTTTATACAAAGTTTAACCTCTGTAACTTTAGCGGTTCATGAAATAAAAAATTATCTTTAAAATACACAAACAGACAGATAGATGGACAAAAATCATTTTAGGACATATATTTATAGGAACTGTTTTTCTCATTTTGACTTAAGGAACCACATCTTGAAGTTTGGAAAGGTATTTTAGGGACACCCTGTATAAGGATACCTATTGAAAATTACTATCTAAAAAGGTGATCTCGTTACTATCGGTCCTGGTAGAGGGTTCTTGCTAAGGGTTGATAAATAATTAATACAGTATTACTACTTGCAAAATATATTTCGATTAAATAGCAATTTACAATACTGACAGTAACCATTTTGTACAAAAATGTCACACTGGAGTTTGCGGTGGAGGATTTACGGCAGTCAGTATTGGGCCCCAAGTCTCAAAGAAGTTGCCCGTTCTTGTGACTCTTTGTACTGGGGTAGTAATAGTGTGACTGCCGCCTACGTAGCGATTCACTATGTGTTCACTGGTAACAGAATAACAAATATACCAATGGTTAACTATGAAACTGGAACCATTGATGTCTTCAAAGTAATATATTGAGTATAAAAAAAGCAAACTATCCTATGGACCTAATCAAAAAGCACAAAGGATAAGGTTGCTTATGCCAAGCCTCTAACCAAGGAAGTATGGCCATAATTAACTATTTCTATCTTATATCCATTTGTTTATTTTTGTTGTTGTTATAAAATAAAGTACAAAATCATTGAATACATTTTTACTCAATACAAGAGCCGACATTGAATACATTTTTAAATGCAAAATCTGGAAAATAAGCTATGGCTATTTAGCATTAATACTGTAAATATTACAAGGTAACAGTAAGGCATTATCAGCTATTACACAGGTCTTAATCTGTACCCGGCTTATTCCTGAGAAGTGTGTTTGGGTACAGCCTTGCATGAAAAATAACATGCTGATACTAAGATTCTGTAGTAATTCAGCAAACTTACATAAAAAGAAAAGTTCACTAACACCTTACAGCTTCCAGAAGAATGTGCTGTTCCTGTATCTGTTTACCACTGTAAGGTTTTGGTGAACTGTCTTATTACACAGTTTGCAGATGTCATATCTCTGCTAATATACTGGTTCCTGGCCTAGTGCCATTTAACCTAACCCAAAACTAGTAATATTTTAGTTGATTTAGAGTAAATGCAATATTTTGTAAGAAACAGACATGATATTAAAATAGATAAACTATTAGATGTTTGGTTTCTTCATCATGTGTGCATGACATTTTTTATTTAAATATACCAAATTTATTAATTAATTCTATTTACTGCAGTGCTCCACGAATGTTTTGACTTTGCCTTACTCAACAATATTACTTTATTATTGCTAATTACTGCATATTTATTCAGAACACAACACATGTAAACATTAGGGTATTTGGGCATTCTTATTATCATTTTAAATTAAAACATTCAGTTTAAATTATCCAATTTTAAATTATCAATTAAGTTGATATAGTTTTGTATGTATTTGATTATAAAGATAATTGTTATGTCTTGATATCTGTTGAGGGTTGTAGAAGTATTTAAAGAGCTCATGAAACAATTACAATTATTAATTTTGTAATTATTTCATTCAAAATTTATAATAATTGTAAAATATGTTGTTACAAATTTTAATTGAGATGTTATAATAAAAATATCAAGTATTTTGTTAGGATAACCTATACCGATATATAAAATACAATTTTATTGTGTCATAAAGCAAATAAAGGGGTGGAAAGTTCTTAACTTGAAGGCTTGTTTTATTATGTTACTGTTTTTTAGTTAATTTTCTTCAGAATATATTTTAGAACATAGAGTAGTTTAAAACTGTAGCACATTTTTACTTTTATGGTTTAAGGTAAAACAAACTAATTTCAAAAGCAAAATACACCATTTTTCTCTAACATTTGGCAACTTTTTAACAAATTGGGACAACTTTCTCTAACAAAAATGGGACATAATGTTTAATCCTTGCCAGCTAGCTCATAAGGCAATAATGCTTTAGAAGCATGACACATTTAAGGTGGCCGTTTTTCCAACTGCTGAGACATTGATGGGAAGTCGATAGCCCTATAATAGACCTTCAACCCTGTTCTATTTCAACCGTACAGTTCAAGTTTATTATCATAATGAGTTATAGTGAACAAAGTATGATTATAAAGGTTCAATCTGGTGGACCATAAGTTGAAATTCTGATTTTTGTTCAATTTAAAATCGTTAAATTATAACATTTAAAGTTTTGAAATGAAATGAAATAAAAAATGACTTTATTGACAACAAAGTGTACAATGGCGATGTTAGGACTAGTAAGTCCTCTCTTATACTTAACCAACAATAACAACAACAAAAAATCATGTCAAAACATAATAAAATGAATAAACTAACTTTATTTAACACATTCACTAGTCAAATAAAATGAATACATTTTTAAATTTATTATTTTCAAAATAACAGAAACCTTTTAATAAGTATATAAAAAACAAAATTGAAAACAGAGAAAAAATTTTAATTAATCAAGTAATAACATTCATTTATACATTGCCATAAACATACTCCCTGGCTCGTGAAACACTCAATCCCGCAAGGCCAGCAGCAGACCCCTAACACACACCCGGAACTGAGCTCGCTCAACAACGCCTCTGATGTAATCGGGCAGATTATTCCAAAGTCGGTAAACAGCCACTTTGAATGATTTGTTATATATCGAAGTTATATGAACGGGAATTGATAACAGTGTTGCTCCACACCGAGTGTTTCTAGAACTGATCTCAGAGATGAAAGAAAAGCGTTCAGAGAGATAAGCAGGTGAATCGAGATGTAAAATAGAGTGCAGCATAGTGAGTATATGGAGCTGTTCAATGTTGTCCAATTTCATGAGAGAAGATCGTTAAAAAGGGGCGTTACGTGATCTCTACATCTAAGATTGAAAATAAAGTGAATATAATAATTTTGGGCTCGCTGCAATCTGTTTGCAGGCTCAACCGTCAAGTCATTGACAACGACGTCGCAATAGTAAAAGTGGGGAAATATTTGAGTTTTCACAAGCATCACTTTCATGTTGAAGGGTAAATAAACAGCAAATCTTTCAAGACTATGAATGCCAGAAAATACTCATTACAAGTTTCGTTAGTGTAATCTGACCAGGTTAAGTGCTTTGTCATCGTCAGGCCAAGGTTCTTGATCTTGTCACTGTATGGAAGTTGGTGGTTGATGAGCGTAAGTCTGTTTTGCATATTTAACAGTAAAAAAGTTACGAAATATTCAACTTTATACAACAATCAAACTTTTGATCCACTAGAATAGTTCTTCACCTTCAATTGACACTTCAAAACTGCACGATATGTTCATTATTACATACTGAATCCCTCAAATAGACATCCATGTTTTTGGCATATTTCATGAAGCCAAAATACCCTTAACACTAAACCTCTTCTAAGGAATCTGGGACTGTAATGTGTTATTTTCAATATTTATACTACCAAAGGAATTACCTCTGATATGATTTTATATTTTAATAACATCTTTCAGGAAAAGTGCATTCCAGCTTACCATGTCCATATTCCAGAGGAGGAAAGTCGAATAGCTTGTCACGTAATATAGCATCTCAAGATGTACCGGGTCTTTTCACCGGTACATTTTGGTTTGCCAGGCTGCCTCAAATCACTCTTGTGCTGTCGACTTGTTACTTTCATGGCCGTTGGCTTAAGCCTTGGTCTGTTCCAGCTTTCAGTTCACCGGTTTGACGGTTCGCCTGGGGTTTTGTGGTTAGTTTCCGTCTACTTGTTAACTTTCTTATGATAGGCTAGAGAGACAATTTTACTCCAGGGTCCTTGAGTTGGACATTTGATCCTTAGCCTGCCGTCCGGCCAAACTTCTGCCATTTCTCGACTGTGGTGGCCTGGCCTGGGGACCATGTTGTAGAGTCAATTTGCGCCTCTGCTAACCCTCCTTACAGCTTATGGGCCTTATGTCCTTAGGTCAGTCCTTTCCATTTTGTTCCTGGCGGCTGAGCTGGGGGTGTGTGAGACAGTGTTAAAACAAAATAGAAAAGAAATAAGAACAAAAATCAGACTGAAAACTCTTAATATTTTTCTGCACAGCTCAAACATTATTAGGGCATATATATTTTTAAACTAATTATTTATTTTTAAATTTAATTGTTATATTATTTAATTTGTTATTCTGTCATTTATAAATATTTATCTACTGTTTTTAAAATTTTATATTTTTTTGTAACTGTAAAATTTTTTCAATTATTTATTTCTGTTATTTTAGGCCTATTTATTAAGTTTGTTTGTATATCTATTTGTTCTTTTTATGTTTAGGACTAGTTTTGTAGTTATTTAGTATTATTTATTTGGTCGATTTTAGTATTTTGTAGTGAATGTCGAATAAAACAGTGCTATATTTTCTTTTAATTGCTTAATTTTTAAACATTTCATCAAAAGAGGATTATTTAATAAGGTTTTTACTTTTCTTCAATTCGAAGCTGCCCAGGAATTCCGGCTGATTCCCTGGCCTTGGTGAAATCATGGGATGTGGGCTAAATTGCCAGTTTTGTTCAAAATTTCCAATGTAAATAATTCTTTAAAACTTTGTCTTTCAAGTAAATCTGCAGATAGGCACATCTGTTGTTGTTTTTGTATTGTTTACCAAATTTGTGCTCGGTATGTTATTTTATGTATATTTTGTAATTCTTGCTTTGTGTTTGTATTTATTTATTTATTTTTGAGTATAATTGATATTGTGGCTTTCTGCCAAAATTATTTATTTATTTTGTAATAAATGGTTTTCTTTTGTTCAGCTACCAAGTTGTGATTTTACTCTCTAACTGCCAACCGTGATCCTATCGCTTGGCTAGTTTTGAGACATCCCCGATGCGGCACGACTTCCAGTTTGGTAGGGGATGGATCTCAAAGGTACTAGTTTTCTTTTGGGGGTTTGGTTAAGTGTTCAGTTTTTCAACCCACCTTTAGAAAATCAATGTTAATTTGTAAATTTTTACTTGTTTTCACCTTCCGCTTGTGAGCTTCTTCCAACAAAGTTGAAAAACTGAAGCTGTCGTAGGTTGGTTGCTAATAACCACAACCTATACCTACCTGAAGAAATCTAAGAGTTCGAAACAGCGAAGCACAAGCCTATATGTAAGTCTAGAAGAACCGTTTTGAGACTAGCACTAGCACTAACGCTAACTCTTTGTCCTTGAACGCATACTACCAAACGGGGGGCTAACAATTTTGGTTTAATTATTTAAGTGTTACCAAAACACTAAGTTAAAAACAGAAAATCAGTTGAATGAGCAATTTTAGAGACCTTCCTACAGATACTATTTGGAATGCCATCACACCACAGATGAAATATATGGTAATTATTGTAATGTAAATAACACTTTTAATATACAATAGTTATCTGTTATTCAGGTGAAGTGGTTAAGTGAATTGAGATTAAGTGGTAGAAAAGACTCTATGGTCCTAACTTCGCCTCCAAATAAAAGACATTTTTATTTAATTTTCATTTCATTCAAACTCTGATTGACAAAATTTTAATGGAAACTACGTGTTTAAAATATTTGAATAGTGTTTCCATTAAATTTACGATTACCTTGATAGATTTTGACAAAATAGTTGAAATGTTATCATGCCAGCGTTGTGGTATGAATTTTAAAGATATATAGGCCTAAATACATGTAAGACTGGTTAACATACTTGGACAACCAAACAGATAAGTACTACATTAGATTTACCTTTGGTCAGGAAACTGATTTTTCTGTGAGTGTGATGTTCCTTTATGAAGCATCT
Organism: Stictocephala bisonia; assembly: GCA_035578905.1. NCBI lineage: Eukaryota > Metazoa > Arthropoda > Insecta > Hemiptera > Membracidae > Stictocephala > Stictocephala bisonia. The sequence continues at coordinate 1,344,886 of JAQJVL010000133.1, forward strand.
CTTCAAAATGTAGTAGATTCCTTCCAGATGGTATTCTATGAAACAAAATCACATAGTAATATTAAAAGTTACAATAAAGACTACAAACAAGACAAGCAAGTATATAAAACATAGATCATTTTAATGCAAGTATATACAACATAAATAATCTTAATATAGTAATCATAAACTCAAACTAAATGGCGTGTAGATGGGAGAGAATGTTTAGTTCTCCCACCACAGTTCCCCTACAGGGGCAATGAGCTGTAAGGTACAGTCACATACAAAACGTAATCAATCAACAATGGTAAAATAATTTAAGTACGGTTAGAACAAATTTAATAATGTTAGTTAAACTGGCAATTATTACTCTGTCATTTAAACCATTAAGAATACTTCAATTATAACTCAATTGATTACACAAAACAATAGAAGATATAATGTAAACACTTTGGCAATTTGGATCATTGTTGTAATGACAGATCTATGCTTCTAGCAGTGACTGTACTAAGAACATATGACAGTGTATGGTGGGGAACAAAAAATGTTGTGCCTACGCTGTTCGCAGGTCATCAACCATGATTCGGAAAATAGATTTTCTTCAAACTATTTTCTGAATAGTTGGACTGAAACTAGGGCAAAAAAAGTTTGTTAGGAAGAAAATGTGTCGTAAACTGCATATAACAGTATCAATTTATATACACAGGGCATAAAAATAAGTTATTATTATAAACTTACTTATAGATAGCATAAAATAATATAATTTAACTTCTTTATTAACACTAAATTAACTGTCAAACCTCAACCCTTTCCTTGAAATGTTCACTGGGTGGTAGATTTGCCTACCTATGTTGCATAAGAGACAGGACCAGTCAAGTAGGCTCGTCACGATGTAAGCTTTCTGCCGAGACATATGCAGGATAAGTGGGTGGTTCTGTTGTGAGGTTAAGATCTAGAACAGTTTCTTACTCCTATTTACAGTAATTGATGTCACTTAACACCCACAAGTTTATGTTCATTCAATATCTGCCTCTGTCTGTGAACTGTCACTGCTAAGCACTTATTATGATTGGTCGGTAGCGTAGTTGGTTCAATCCCAGCTTCATGTGCTAAAGGTTCTCAGTTCGATCCCAATCAGAGCCATAATACATTTTGAGAAGGATCAGCTGATAACCACCGGCTGTTCATTTGTCATTGGGCTATTAATTAATGACACTTTCTAAGGAATAGTCGGCCTTAGTTTGTAACAATGACTACATTCGCTCATCTACACTCATCACACTCATTCGAAATCCATATTCGCCCATATCTTGACGATCTGCGTCATATGGATAAATAAAAAATAAAAAATAAATAAATTACCTTACTGTCACTTCCACTCCAGGCTGAAGATTCACACTGCCACTGAGACTCTCTCTGACTTGTTGGTTGAAAGGTGTCTTATTTTGAGACACTGCTTCAATCCAGAGGGGTGTTCTGGATGGATATTGATCCTGTTCAGGAAGGTTTTAATATTTGCCAAAAATTATTGCCCTGTCTGGGGGCTTTTAGGTTGCATTAGAAACCGGAAGTGATTTTCCGCACCCCCCACCACACACACAGAGAAAGGTCCGGTACTCTCAGTAATTGGCTTGATCCACAACAATGTTAATGTCCTGACGAAAACTTCAGAAGCTCATGAATAATTTTAACCACTTTCAATTTCTTGTCACGTAAAGCAATATATTTTTATAAAAAAATAAAGTTAAAGCAATAGTTATACTGACAGGCACCTGTTGAAATAACTTTTCCTGCCACATGTTTCAAAATTTCCCAAAGTCTAATATTTTGAAGCAATTTTACAGAGCTCAATTATTAATTGATGAAGAAATTAAGTTAGTATCAGGACATAAAAAACTCATGAACTCTCTTTAATATTTCATTTTCGTATTATGTGGAAAGCTAACAGCCTATATCATGTAAAAATAATCTGAACTATGCCAAATTATTTTTACTAAATAAAATAATGGGAATTTTTTTAATCAAATTATCTTTGATTTACAAAGGATGTAAACATTTCACGATATAAAAATCAATTTGTATAGGACATATATAATGTTAAATTAATCAGTTTTTATAATTAGATCCATGACCAAGACCATTTTAAACTCTCCTAGAATCTGAAATAAATTTATATGTTTAAATAAAATTGTAATTGAACATACACTTAGAACCCTTAAATTTTTTATCATATGCCAATATTTTATATATAAGATAATCTATCACCTGAATATAATGTTAATAAAATGTTGGCACTGTATTTTACTGGTTAGACTACTTACTTTTTTTGCTGTTTGCGCACTTGATCTAACTGGTACGTGAGATAGGGCTTTACACTCTGCTGTATTGGTAAGCCTGGTTGCGGAGTCATTTCATCAAATGTGTTGTCTATCTTCATCCTCGCTCCTTTGTCACAAGATATGCATTGAATGTCCCTTTTAAAAAACGACAAGTTTTAGTTTTGTTTCAATTAGAATATAATAAGAAAACAAAACTAATAACATAAGTAATATTAAATATTTTGTTTTAGATAAGTGATAATGAGTAACAAAATGATACTCATACTTTGACAACCTCATTCAACACTCATTCATCTACACTCACCACTCATTCCCCCTCATATTGGAATTAATTCAAGATCAGCATCTTATTAATGAATAAATTCTTAAAATCTGACTTTGCATGAACTTATAAACTGAATGTATACTAGTAGGAAGCATTATTTGATAATTTCATGCAAATATATCTTCTAGATTAATTTAAATACTCTTAATTTCATTTTATATGGTTACAGGAACAAGCAGACCTAAGCTCTATCTGTCTGGAACTACTCCCTAAGAAAAAAGCCTCTAGATATTTCTTAAGGTTGGAAAGGAATGTTATAAAATATAGTGATCAACCTAGTCAATGATAAAGCCAGCTTGTTATTCCATCATAATTTCTAAGCCTCAACAGAAGAAGTTACCAGCATGTCTCTGTACTGGGGTGTATTTAGTAAGTTTGCTAAGACCGTCATTGGTGGAATGGACCTTCCTTGTCAGCAGTGATTTTATATTGAGTTGCTTTTGCACAGGCGTGGGAAAATGCAATCACTGGAAATATAAGTGGAAAATGGCAAATAATCAGTCATGTACACTTATCAGATTCGAAATCCATATTTGCCCATACCTTGGTGATCAGCGTCTTAAGAATAAATAAATAAAATAAATAAAATTGTTGGGGAGCCAAACTGTGGATGGCAATGATTGCCCAATGTGTTCTTTTCAGAGGGAATTAGTCTCTATTTAATCGGAGAAGTAGGTGTTGAATTACAAAATGTAACATCTCCATGATGGGAGATCAAAATTTATACAATAAGACACAACTACTTTTTACTTTAGATTGTATTAAAATTTTGTATTTTTAAATTTCAATCCGCTTTTCATTATTATTATTACTAAGACACCAATTGTAGATGTGGTGATACAAGAGGCGAGTGAATGTAGTCATTGTTACTAACTAAGGTCAAGTGTTCCTTAGAAAGAGCCATTTATTAATAGCCCAATAGTATGGGTATCTGGGAACCTACAGTTTTACATAGGATCCGAACCACGTATTGGTCTGATTTTTAACTAATTGACAAGCCTGATGCTATTATCTTCCCTACACAACATCCAGACACTGACTACCAACCAACACAAACACTCCATAAATGAAGGTTTTAATAAATTCTATAAATAATAAAAAATTACCATTTTCCTTCATTTTTGTCCTTTAACCTTCCTGAACCATTTGCCGCACTAAAACCCCCTTAGTACCATTTTTATGTCTTTTGCAGCATTCAGAGAAAACATTTATAAAAAATTACTGTTATTTTTTGTATGTAACACAGACACACACACACACACACACACACACACACACATATATATATATATATATATATATATATATATATATATATATATATATATATTAGTAAACTACATTAATTTGGCTATAAGAAAATATTAGGTTTATTAACCCTTTTACCGCCGGCGCCCGTAGCGTTGGGACGTGCGAGAACCGCCAAGGTATTTTTTGAGAAAACGTGAGCTTTTACTAGAACTATTGTAGAATTTTTATTTTTAGAGGTATCAGAATGATTTTTTTTCTTGTCATTATATGGGCTTGTTGGCAATGACTTAACATATCATATTTTGTTATTTCTATAATAATTTTTTTTCAAAAAAACGAGTTCAAAATTACAAAAAAAAAAAAATTCCACTTTGAACCTATATAAGTGGTTGACAAAGAAATCTTAGATACATTTGTGTTTGTTTATCTGATTCTACATATATTTGTTAGTCTAAGGTGAAAAATTCATGGACTCACCATAATTAGAAGGGTAGGTATAGTAAATCTATAACAGGAGTATAGTATATAAGGGTAGGTAGGTATAGTATCTCACTAACAGGAGAGTTTGAACGATTCCTTTTACTCATTTTGCAAGTAAATAATTGTAATATAAGTACAAACTAAATAAAACAAACAAATAACCTCATATAAACACACTGCAAACAAACACCAAGACTGAACACTGAGTAACTGACAGCTTGAACAATTCGTATCAGCTGTCTGGTAAACCACTAAAGTTTTTTTCCCAAAGACTATTGAAAAAATTATGCGACTTATACAATGGACTGTAATTATGTTTAATATTGTCTTCTAATGTCATTAACAAAAATTTTGGTGGTTTTAGTTCATTATCAAGCAATTAAAACGTAAAATACTACGCGCGGTTTTCGCTAGAAATGCCGACGTCCGTACTGTACGGACGTCGGCGGTAAAAGGGTTAAACCTACTATCAGTCAACAATTTTCTATATTTGGTGGAATTTTAGAACTTTCTAAACTAATTTTTATCTTTCAAAATATCAATTTTGTTGTATTTTTGAGTGAACTATAGAAAAAAAAGCATTTTTTAAGCATTTTATGGACTGAACATAAAAAGATATACTTTTATATACTTTGGGTCATTGTAAACAGTAAAAATAAACACAAACAAACACATGCACAACAACACCTTCAGCCATGACAATGACACATCTGTGTTCACTTGAAAAGATATATTAATACGTCAGCTGTTTTTTTCACCAAATGGAGCACACATAACATCACCATGTAGCCTCCATGCTCTAGAATCAAGTGGTATTCAATTCATTATGATATAGATAGTAGAAACCGGTAAAATTTAATGAAAACAACGGGAGTGTGATATCGATAGAAATTTATCGACTGGCACTTCTAGGCGAGATCGTATCGATAGAAATCTATCGATTAGCACCGGCAGGGTTAATTTTGGCAGCTGTTAATTAAAGCCACAAAAAATACATTTATTAAGTTTGCTAATGAAATTTTATTTTTCTGTTAGAAGGAAGAATAAAAAATTTGTTCTTTTGTAAAACCTGAACTAATAACTGATTAATATTCAAATATCCACTTCTCTGTGATGAGATACCTAAAATACTATCCTGAACAATTAATTATAATTTAATTTTTACAATTTTTCCAAGCTTACTTTACAATTTTTCGCTTGGCTCCAGCAGCTACACCTCCCATCTCCTCTGCAAGGATTTTTATTTTGTCTTGAAGGAATTTGAGGTTATCAGCAATATATTCCTTCAGAGGTAAGAGTTCTTCTTTGTCTAATTTGTTTTCAATGCCTGCTTTCAACTCTTCCACATTGTATTGTAAAAATTCACCCTGTAAGGCAGATTTTAGAATTCAAACACACTATTCACAGTAAATTAATCACTTCAAACTCATGGATAAGTTGAAGATTTTACAATATAAATTCACTAATTCCTTACATCATTCCTTGTTCAAAAATCAATCTGCTAAGAACAGGTATAGCTGTGTAGGTATATCTACACAGTTAAGGTTAAAAATAAATGAGATTAATACACTAATCATAATTATAGATAAGAGTATCAAGAAATGCAGCTTCTTGAACTTTGACGGAGATATAAAGGAAGAAATTTATGCTGGAATTAAATGGGATTTCAGAGTTAACCACAAATAGTTTCTTAGTAAGCATATTAGAGGTTGGTAGAGACAGAATATAAGTGAACATCACACAACACAAACTTAATAAAGTATAAGTACAAATTATAAATATTATGATGATTAGTTTTGGTAAACCATGTTTACCTTCTTCATACCATAGGGATATACAAAGGAATACTTACGATCTGAGGAAGCCAAACGTGGTTTATTTAAATTTATCACGCTAATATTTGTACATATATTGTAATAAACTTGTGTAATGTTCACTTGTATTGTTTTGGTAAACCATGTTTACCTTCTTCATACCATAGTGATATACAAAGGAATACTTACGATCTGAGGAAGCCAAACGTGGTTTATTTAAATTTATCACGCTAATATTTGTACATATATTGTAATAAACTTGTGTAATGTTCACTTGTATTGTTTTGGTAAACCATGTTTACCTTCTTCATACCATAGGGATATACAAAGGAATACTTACAATCTGAGGAAGCCAAACGTGGTATACTGAAATTTATCACGCTAATATTTGTACATATATTGTAATAAACTTGTGTAATGTTCACTTGTATTGTTTTGGTAAACCATGTTTACCTTCTTCATACCATAGGGATATACAAAGGAATACTTACGATCTGAGGAAGCCAAACGTGGGTTACTGAACTTTATCACGCTAATATTTGTACATATATTGTAATAAACTTGTGTAATGTTCACTTGTATTGTTTTGGTAAACCATGTTTACCTTCTTCACACCATAGGGATATACAAAGGAATACTTACGATCTGAGGAAGCCAAACGTGGTTTATTGAAATTTATCAAGATAATATTTGTACATACATTATAATAAACTTGTGTAATGTTCACTTGTATTGTTTTGGTAAACCATGTTTACCTTCTTCATACCATAGTGATATACAAAGGAATACTTACGATCTGAGGAAGCTAAACATGGTTTACTGAAATTTATCATGATAATACTTGTACATACATTATAATAAACTTGTGTAATGTTCACTTGTATTGTTTTGGTAAACCATGTTTACCTTCTTCACACCATAGGGATATACAAAGGAATACTTACGATCTGAGGAAGCCAAACGTGGTTTATTGAAATTTATCATGATAATACTTGTACATACATTATAATAAACTTGTGTAATGTTCACTTGTATTGTTTTGGTAAACCATGTTTACCTTCTTCACACCATAGGGATATACAAAGGAAAACTTACGATCTGAGGAAGATAAACGTGGTTTATTGAAATTTATCATGATAATATTTGTACATATATTGTAATAAACTTGTGTAATGGTCACTTGTATTGTTTTGGTAAACCATGTTTACCTTCTTCATACCATAGGGATATACAAAGGAATACTTACGATCTGAGGAAGCCAAACGTGGTTTACTGAAATTTATCATAATAATATTTGTACATATATTGTAATAAACTTGTGTAATGTTCACTTGTATAGTTTTGGTAAACCATGTTTACCTTCTTCATACCATAGTAATATACAAAGGAATACTTAGGATCTGAGGAAGCCAAACGTGGTTTACTGAAATTTATCATGATAATATTTGTACATATATTGTAATAAACTTGTGTAATGTTCACTTGTATAGTTTTGGTAAACCATGTTTACCTTCTTCATACCATAGTGATATACAAAGGAATACTTAGGATCTGAGGAAGCCAAACGTGGTTTACTGAAATTTATCATGATAATATTTGTACATATATTGTAATAAACTTGTGTAATGTTCACTTGTATTGTTTTGGTAAACCATGTTTACCTTCTTCGCACCATAGGGATATACAAAGGAATACTTACGATCTGAGGAAGCCAAACGTGGTTTACTGAAATTTATCATGATAATATTTGTACATACATTATAATAAACTTGTGTAATGTTCACTTGTATTGTTTTGGTAAACCATGTTTACCTTCTTCACACCATAGGGATATACAAAGTATACTTACGATCTGAGGAAGCCAAACGTGGTTTATTGAAATCATCATGATAATATTTGTACATATATTGTAATAAACTTGTGTAATGTTCACTTGTATTGTTTTGGTAAACCATGTTTACCTTCTTCATACCATAGTGATATACAAAGGAATACTTATGATCTGAGGAAGCCAAACGTGGATTACTTAAATTTATCATGATAATATTTGTACATACATTATAATAAACTTGTGTAATGTTCACTTGTATTGTTTTGGTAAACCATGTTTACCTTCTTCACACCATAGGGATATACAAAGGAATACTTACGATCTGAGGAAGCCAAACGTGGTTTATTGAAATTTATCATGATAATATTTGTACATATATTGTAATAAACTTGTGTAATGTTCACTTGTATTGTTTTGGTAAACCATGTTTACCTTCTTCACACCATAGGGATATACAAAGGAATACTTACGATCTGAGGAAGCCAAACGTGGTTTACTTAAATTTATCATGATAATATTTGTACATACATTATAATAAACTTGTGTAATGTTCACTTGTATTGTTTTGGTAAACCATGTTTACCTTCTTCACACCATAGGGATATACAAAGGAATACTTACGATCTGAGGAAGCCAAACGTGGTTTACTTAAATTTATCATGATAATATTTATACATACATTATAATAAACTTGTGTAATGTTCACTTGTATTGTTTTGGTAAACCATGTTTACCTTCTTCATACCGAAGTGATATACAAAGGAATACTTACGATCTGAGGAAGCTAAACATGGTTTACTGAAATTTATCAAGATAATACTTGTACATACATTATAATAAACTTGTGTAATGTTCACTTGTATTGTTTTGGTAAACCATGTTTACCTTCTTCATACCATAGGGATATACAAAGGAATACTTACGATCTGAGGAAGCCAAACGTGGTTTATTGAAATTTATCATGATAATATTTGTACAAACATTATAATAATCTTGTGTAATGTTCACTTGTATTGTTTTGGTAAACCATGTTTACCTTCTTTATACCATAGTGATATACAAAGGAATACTTACGATCTAAGGAAGCTAAACATGGTTTACTGAAATTTATCATGATAATACTTGTACATACATTATAATAAACTTGTGTAATGTTCACTTGTATTGTTTTGGTAATCCATGTTTACCTTCTTCACACCATAGGGATATACAAAGGAATACTTACGATCTGAGGAAGCCAAACAAGGTTTACTGAAATGTATCATGATAATATTTGTACATATATTGTAATAAACTTGTGTAATGTTCACTTGTATTGTTTTGGTAAATCATGTTTACCTTCTTCATACCATAGTGATATACAAAGGAATACTTACGATCTGAGGAAGCCAAACGTGGTTTACTGAAATTTATCATGATAATATTTGTACATATATTGTAATAAACTTGTGTAATGTTCACTTGTATAGTTTTGGTAAACCATGTTTACCTTCTTCATACCATAGTGATATACAAAGGAATACTTACGATCTGAGGAAGCCAAACGTGGTTTACTGACATTTATCATGATAATATTTGTACATATATTGTAATAAACTTGTGTAATGTTCACTTGTATTGTTTTGGTAAACCATGTTTACCTTCTGCACACCATAGGGATATACAAAGGAATACTTACGATCTGAGGAAGCCAATGTGGTTTATTGAAATTTATCATGATAATATTTGTACATATATTGTAATAAACTTGTGTAATGTTCACTTGTATTGTTTTGGTAAACCATGTTTACCTTCTTCACACCATAGGGATATACAAAGGAATACTTACGATCTGAGGAAGCCAAACGTGGTTTACTGAAATTTATCACGCTAATATTTGTACATACAGTATATTGTAATAAACTTGTGTAATGTTCACTTGTATAGTTTTGGTAAACCATAATTACCTTCTTCATACCATAGTGATATAGAAAGGAATACTTTCGATCTGAGGAAGCCAAACGTGGTTTATTGAAATTTATCATGATAATATTTGTACATACATTATAATAAACTTGTGTAATGTTCACTTGTATTGTTTTGGTAAACCATAATTACCTTCTTCATACCATAGTGATATAGAAAGGAATACTTTCGATCTGAGGAAGCCAAACGTGGTTTATTGAAATTTATCATGATAATATTTGTACATACATTATAATAAACTTGTGTAATGTTCACTTGTATTGTTTTGGTAAACCATGTTTACCTTCTTCATACCATAGTGATATAGAAAGGAATACTTACGATCTGAGGAAGCCAAACGTGGTTTACTGAAATTTATCACGCTAATATTTGTACATATATTGTAATAAACTTGTGTAATGTTCACTTGTATAGTTATGGTAAACCATGTTTACCTTCTTCATACCATAGTGATATACAAAGGAATATTTACGATCTGAGGAAGCCAAACGTGGTTTACTGAAATTTATCATAATAATAATTGTACATACATTATAATAAACTTGTGTAATGTTCACTTGTATTGTTTTGGTAAACCATGTTTACCTTCTTCATACCATAGTGATATACAAAGGAATACTTACGATCTGAGGAAGCTAAACATGGTTTACTGAAATTTATCATGATAATACTTGTACATATATTATAATAAACTTGTGTAATGTTCACTTGTATTGTTTTGGTAAACCATGTTTACCTTCTTCACACCATAGGGATATACAAAGTATACTTACGATCTGAGGAATCCAAACGTGGTTTATTGAAATCATCATGATAATATTTGTACATATATTGTAATAAACTTGTGTAATGTTCACTTGTATTGTTTTGGTAAACCATGTTTACCTTCTTCACACCATAGGGATATACAAAGGAATACTTACGATCTGAGGAAGATAAACATGGTTTATTGAAATTTATCATGATAATATTTGTACATATATTGTAATAAACTTGTGTAATGTTCACTTGTATTGTTTTGGTAAACCATGTTTACCTTCTGCACACCATAGGGATATACAAAGGAATACTTACGATCTGAGGAAGCCAACGTGGTTTATTGAAATTTATCATGATAATATTTGTACATATATTGTAATAAACTTGTGTAATGTTCACTTGTATTGTTTTGGTAAACCATGTTTACCTTCTTCACACCATAGGGATATACAAAGGAATACTTACGATCTGAGGAAGCCAAACGTGGTTTACTGAAATTTATCACGCTAATATTTGTACATACAGTATATTGTAATAAACTTGTGTAATGTTCACTTGTATAGTTTTGGTAAACCATAATTACCTTCTTCATACCATAGTGATATAGAAAGGAATACTTTCGATCTGAGGAAGCCAAACGTGGTTTATTGAAATTTATCATGATAATATTTGTACATACATTATAATAAACTTGTGTAATGTTCACTTGTATTGTTTTGGTAAACCATAATTACCTTCTTCATACCATAGTGATATAGAAAGGAATACTTTCGATCTGAGGAAGCCAAACGTGGTTTACTGAAATTTATCATAATTATAATTGTACACACATTATAATAAACTTGTGTAATGTTCACTTGTATTGTTTTGGTAAACCATGTTTACCTTCTTCATACCATAGTGATATAGAAAGGAATACTTACGATCTGAGGAAGCCAAACGTGGTTTACTGAAATTTATCACGCTAATATTTGTACATATATTGTAATAAACTTGTGTAATGTTCACTTGTATAGTTATGGTAAACCATGTTTACCTTCTTCAGACCAGAGTGATATACAAAGGAATATTTACGATCTGAGGAAGCCAAACGTGGTTTACTGAAATTTATCATAATTATAATTGTACACACATTATAATAAACTTGTGTAATGTTCACTTGTATTGTTTTGGTAAACCATGTTTACCTTCTTCATACCATAGTGATATACAAAGGAATACTTACGATCTGAGGAAGCTAAACATGGTTTACTGAAATTTATCATGATAATACTTGTACATACATTATAATAAACTTGTGTAATGTTCACTTGTATTTTTTTGGTAAACCATGTTTACCTTCTTCACACCATAGGGATATACAAAGTATACTTACGATCTGAGGAAGCCAAACGTGGTTTATTGAAATCATCATGATAATATTTGTACATATATTGTAATAAACTTGTGTAATGTTCACTTGTATTGTTTTGGTAAACCATGTTTACCTTCTTCACACCATAGGGATATACAAAGGAATACTTACGATCTGAGGAAGATAAACATGGTTTATTGAAATTTATCATGATAATATTTGTACATATATTGTAATAAACTTGTGTAATGTTCACTTGTATTGTTTTGGTAAACCATGTTTACATTCTTCATACCATAGGGATATACAAAGGAATACTTACAATTTGAGGAAGCCAAACGTGGTTTACTGAAATTTATCATGATAATATTTGTACATACATTATAATAAACTTGTGTAATGTTCACTTGTATTGTTTTGGTAAACCATGTTTTCCTTCTTCATACCATAGTGATATACAAAGGAATACGTACGATCTGAGGAAGTCAAACGTGGTTTATTGAAATTTATCATGATAATACTTGTACATACATTATAATAAACTTGTGTAATGTTCACTTGTATTGTTTTGGTAAACCATGTTTACCTTCTTCATACCATAGGGATATACAAAGGAATACTTACGATCTGAGGAAGCTAAACATGGTTTACTGAAATTTATCATGATAATACTTGTACATACATTATAATAAACTTGTGTAATGTTCACTTGTATTGTTTTGGTAAACCATGTTTACCTTCTTCATACCATAGTGATATAGAAAGGAATACTTACGATCTGAGGAAGCCAAACGTGGTTTACTGAAATTTATCACGCTAATATTTGTACATATATTGTAATAAACTTGTGTAATGTTCACTTGTATAGTTATGGTAAACCATGTTTACCTTCTTCATACCATAGTGATATACAAAGGAATATTTACGATCTGAGGAAGCCAAACGTGGTTTACTGAAATTTATCATAATTATAATTGTACATACATTATAATAAACTTGTGTAATGTTCACTTGTATTGTTTTGGTAAACCATGTTTACCTTCTTCATACCATAGTGATATACAAAGGAATACTTACGATCTGAGGAAGCTAAACATGGTTTACTGAAATTTATCATGATAATACTTGTACATACATTATAATAAACTTGTGTAATGTTCACTTGTATTTTTTTGGTAAACCATGTTTACCTTCTTCACACCATAGGGATATACAAAGTATACTTACGATCTGAGGAAGCCAAACGTGGTTTATTGAAATCATCATGATAATATTTGTACATATATTGTAATAAACTTGTGTAATGTTCACTTGTATTGTTTTGGTAAACCATGTTTACCTTCTTCACACCATAGTGATATACAAAGGAATACTTACGATCTGAGGAAGCCAAACGTGGTTTACTGAATTTTATCATGATAATATTTGTACATACATTGTAATAAACTTGTGTAATGTTCACTTGTATTGTTTTGGTAAACCATGTTTACCTTCTTTACACCATAGGGATATACAAAGGAATACTTACGATCTGAGGAAGCCAAACGTGGTTTACTGAAATTTATCACGCTAATATTTGTACATATATTGTAATAAACTTGTGTAATGTTCACTTGTATTGTTTTGGTAAACCAAGTTTACCTTCTTCGTACCATAGTGATATACAAAGGAATATTTACGATCTGAGGAAGCCAAACGTGGTTTACTGAAATTTATCATGATAATATTTGTACTTTTATTGTAATAAACTTGTGTAATGTTCACTTGTATTGTTTTGGTAAACCATGTTTACCTTCTTCACACCATAGGGATATACAAAGGAATACTTACGATCTGAGGAAGCCAAACGTGGTTTACTGAAATTTATCATGATAATATTTGTACATACATTATAATAAACTTGTGTAATGTTCACTTGTATTGTTTTGGTAAACCATGTTTACTTTCTTCATACCATAGGGATATACAAAGGAATACTTACGATATGAGGAAGCCAAACGTGGTTTACTGAAATTTATCATGATAATATTTGTACATACATTATAATAAACTTGTGTAATGTTCACTTGTATTGTTTTGGTAAACCATGTTTACCTTCTTCATACCATAGTGATATACAAAGGAATACTTACAATCTGAGGAAGCCAAACGTGGTTTATTGAAATTTATCATGATAATATTTGTACATACATTATAATAAACTTGTGTAATGTTCACTTGTATAGTTTTGGTAAACCATGTTTACCTTCTTCACACCATAGGGATATACAAAGGAATACTTACGATCTGAGGAAGCCAAACGTGGTTTACTGAAATTTATCATGATAATATTTGTACATACATTATAATAAACTTGTGTAATGTTCACTTGTATTGTTTTGGTAAACCATGTTTTCCTTCTTCATACCATAGTGATATACAAAGGAATACGTACGATCTGAGGAAGTCAAACGTGGTTTATTGAAATTTATCATGATAATACTTGTACATACATTATAATAAACTTGTGTAATGTTCACTTGTATTGTTTTGGTAAACCATGTTTACCTTCTTCATACCATAGGGATATACAAAGGAATACTTACGATCTGAGGAAGCTAAACATGGTTTACTGAAATTTATCATGATAATACTTGTACATACATTATAATAAACTTGTGTAATGTTCACTTGTATTGTTTTGGTAAACCATGTTTACCTTCTTCACACCATAGTGATATACAAAGGAATACTTACGATCTGAGGAAGCCAAACGTGGTTTACTGAATTTTATCATGATAATATTTGTACATACATTATAATAAACTTGTGTAATGTTCACTTGTATTGTTTTGGTAAACCATATTTACCTTCTTCACACCATAGGGATATACAAAGGAATACTTACGATCTGAGGAAGCCAAACGTGGTTTACTGAAATTTATCACGCTAATATTTGTACATATATTGTAATAAACTTGTGTAATGTTCACTTGTATTGTTTTGGTAAACCATGTTTACCTTCTTCGTACCATAGTGATATACAAAGGAATATTTACGATCTGAGGAAGCCAAACGTGGTTTACTGAAATTTATCACTCTAATATTTGTACTTATATTGTAATAAACTTGTGTAATGTTCACTTGTATTGTTTTGGTAAACCATGTTTACCTTCTTCACACCATAGGGATATACAAAGGAATACTTACGATCTGAGGAAGCCAAACGTGGTTTACTGAAATTTATCATGATAATATTTGTACATACATTATAATAAACTTGTGTAATGTTCACTTGTATTGTTTTGGTAAACCATGTTTACCTTCTTCATACCATAGGGATATACAAAGGAATACTTACGATCTGAGGAAGCCAAACGTGGTTTATTGAAATTTATCATGATAATATTTGTACATATATTGTAATAAACTTGTGTAATGTTCACTTGTATTGTTTTGGTAAACCATGTTTACCTTCTTCACACCATAGGGATATACAAAGGAATACTTACGATCTGAGGAAGCCAAACGTGGTTTACTGAAATTTATCATGATAATATTTGTACATACATTATAATAAACTTGTGTAATGTTCACTTGTATTGTTTTGGTAAACCATGTTTACTTTCTTCATACCATAGGGATATACAAAGGAATACTTACGATATGAGGAAGCCAAACGTGGTTTACTGAAATTTATCATGATAATATTTGTACATACATTATAATAAACTTGTGTAATGTTAACTTGTATTGTTTTGGTAAACCATGTTTACCTTCTTCATACCATAGTGATATACAAAGGAATACTTACAATCTGAGGAAGCCAAACGTGGTTTATTGAAATTTATCATGATAATATTTGTACATACATTATAATAAACTTGTGTAATGTTCACTTGTATAGTTTTGGTAAACCATGTTTACCTTCTTCACACCATAGGGATATACAAAGGAATACTTACGATCTGAGGAAGCCAAACGTGGTTTATTGAAATTTATCATGATAATACTTGTACATACATTAGAATAAACTTGTGTAATGTTCACTTGTATTGTTTTGGTAAACCATGTTTACCTTCTTCACACCATAGGGATATACAAAGGAATACTTACGATCTGAGGAAGTCAAACGTGGTTTATTGAAATTAATTATGATAATATTTGTACATACATTGTAATAAACTTGTGTAATGTTCACTTGTATTGTTTTGGTAAACCATGTTTACCTTCTTCATACCATAGGGATATACAAAGGAATACTTACAATCTGAGGAAGCCAAACGTGGTTTATTGAAATTTATCATGATAATATTTGTACATACATTATAATAAACTTGTGTAATGTTCACTTGTATTGTTTTGGTAAACCATGTTTACCTTCTTCAAACCATAGGGATATAAAAAGGAATCCTTATGATCTGAGGAAGCCAAACGTGGTTTATTGAAATTTATCACGATAATATTTGTACATACATTATAATAAACTTGTGTAATGTTCACTTGTATTGTTTTACCATCAAATAAGATATACAGGGCTGGGCAAAAGTTAAAATATATTCATTAATTTTAAAACTATTGACATAGGTATAATGAAACTTTATAGTTATGTACATGTCCATATAAATTTTACCTGTTTTTCCCATAGCCAGGTGATGGACCATGAAGGAAGTCTTCAATTTAAAAAAATTTAAATACAGTAGAGTCTCCATTATCCGCCATAAACGGGCAGGCGGAAGGGCGGATAAGCGTAAATGGTGGATAATGGGGAATGTTGAATAAAACCTAAATTACGTACAAAGTAAACAGTTTACAGTATATTTTTATTTACTTACACAATTAAATGTAATACATAATTCATTACTCACTTTAAAACGGAACAAATTATTTTAAACACATAAATTTAAACTGGTTGAGTTTAGGGTGAGTGGAAAAAGCTGGTGATTTTGGTCTGCCTTCCTGACGTTTCCCGCTTTTTCGCCGCTAAGTCTCGCCATCTCTGGAGCATCATAATGTCAACAGCCCTGGCTTCTTCTTGCTGCTCGACGTATTTAATGGCCGCTTCAAAGATTTTCACCCCTTCTTTATGTGCAATTTTTTGGGGCTCAACAGTCTCTGGTTCTTCGACATCTTGATCGTCACCTCTATTGACAAGTGTGACGATTTCTGCATCAGTTATTTCGTAACCTTCATCTGCTGTAAGCCACTCTCCTACTTCAACCGAAGTTGCGTCTTCACACCCAGGAATTCGTTGCAATGTGGGTAAAATATCTTCATGAATTTCATCATGCATGGTTCCGGCATCTTCATCCTCACCCAACAGGTTTTTCCATGATCTGGCAAAAGAATCTGCTCCGACATTGTCCCAGGCACTTGCAATCCAATAAGCCACATCTTTTAGATTTATATGTTTCAGCTTTGGAATCATGTCCTGGCCATCTTATATTTCTTGTATCAGGGTGGAGAGAAGCCGTTTTCTATAGTTCCTCTTCATTGTTCCCAAAACACCTTGATCCATAGGTTGGCAAATTGCAGTTACGTTGGGGGGTAGGAACATGGCCTTTATATCCTAGTCTTTTAGATCATTTACATCGGGATGACTTGGTGCAATATCTATAAGTAGAACTGCTTTTCTGGGTAGGTTATTCTCTTTCAAAAACTTTCCTGTAGATGGTACAAACTCTTTTAAAAACCATTCTTTAAAAATATCCCCACTCATCCAAGGACTTTTTTTGTTAAAATATTTTACTGGCAGTGCGTGTTTTGCAATTCCCTTTAAAGCCCTTGGATTTTTCGCCTTTCCAATCACTGTCAGTTCCATTTTATGGTTTGCTGTAGCATTACTACAGGCCAAAATTGTTACTCTCTCTTTGCTGCGTTTGTAACCCAGAGCTGCTGCTTCGGTCCGAGCTGCAAGGCTCTTACTTGGTAACATTTTATAATTAAGGCCCATTTCGTCACAGTTAAATATTTGGTCTCCTGTTAACTGCTCAGCTTCAATAAGTGTTTGAAATTCTTTCTTGAACCTTTCCATTTCTTCAAAGTTGAATGACAATTTTTCACCACAAATATTTAACTGCCGGATTCCATATCGTTTTTTCCAGCGGTCTAACCAACCAATGCTTGCTGTGAATTCTGTGTTGCCTTCACGCCTTTTCTTTTAATATAGGTCCTGAAATAGGCACTCCTTTGTCCCTAAATTGGGTAAACCAAATGAATAAGGCCTCACTAGTTTTTTCATAGTCACTTTTCTTCATTGTTTTTCTGTCTTTTAAGTCAATTTCAGTCACTCGTGAGGCACACCATTGTTCTAATTCTGATCACTTTTTTTCCAATCCCCAACAGCGCGACGACCAACGCCATGGTCATCGGCTACCTTCTCAACATCTCTCCTTTGTCCAGCCTTTTTAAAGCGTTGAGCTTGTCTTGCATTGATAACACAATCTTTTTTCTCTTGTTACTCTCCAAAATTCACTTCACCAAACAGCACTACAAACACTTATCACAAAAAATAACTTTAAATATATAAATAACTTTACCGAACACACGAGTAGCAGTACCTTTTAACACGGGAGCGATCCAGCAACTGACAAAAATATCTAGAGAGATATACGGGCACGGTGCGGGAAGTGGTAGGTGGGGGCGGGGAAGATGACTAACCGGTTTGGGCGGAGCGGTACAGTCGGTGACATATCAGTAATAGAGCACGAACACTCGCTGATGACCACAAAATGTACTCTGACTATTTTTGTTAAATTATATTAATTAAATAAAAAGCCAAAGGTACGGCAGATAACACAGAATGGCGGATAACCAAGTGGCGAATAATCGAGACTCTAATGTATAAGACTTCTTTGAGTTATATCTCATTGTTAGGGATGGCAAATATTTTTAACATATCAATATATTGCAAATAAAATATTGATTTAACAATAATATCGAAAGAAAAATATTGATATATCGGACAATCCATATCGAATTGTAAATTATTTATCTGTTTAAAATTATGCACTAACACTTATATCATGACAAAAAATACACTCATGTTTTGCTGTCATTATTTAGAATAGCCTACTGAAAGTAAAAATTAAATCCATATATCTACATGAAACAAGTAGTAGTCCGTGGAGTTGATTGAAAAAAATTCAAAATAATAATAATTATTAAATTATTATGTTAATTATAAAAAAATAATGTAATAATGATTTGTAAGATGACTAGCTAGGCATCATAGAGTCAGCTTTGCCAACTTGCACATAGCTTTATTTACTCGTTCCACCCCCTGTCTACAGTAAATTACATTTTAGTGTGTTTACCTCCCGTAAAAAAAAATAAATAAAGTTTCTTTATTATATCAATGCATGTTTTGTATGTATAAGAGACAATTTAAATATATTTTTTAATCATGATCATTTTTTACTATAGAGAATAAAGTCAATATTTAGTGATTCGATATATCAGACCAAACTATTGATATGTCCGATATAATCAAAAGAAAATATTGATACTAATTTATCCAAAAACTGTTAATATTCAAATAAATTTAAACAAATTTTTTATTTGTATAGTTTATAAATTGAACAATCAAATAAAATGAACTTTTTAGATTTGACCATAAACAAAATAAATAACAAATTTGATTACAGTATTTACAGAAAACCAACCACCTCAGACCAAACCATCCACACTAAATCTTATCATCCTCCATCACAAAAGTATGCAGCATACAATAGCATACTATACAGAATGTTAAATGTCGCCCTGTCACACAATAATTATGAGAAAAAGTAAACATAAACACATCACTCATTCAAACGGATATCAGGCCAATATGGTTGACAGGCTCATAACAAAGCAAAGAAATAATGTAGAGACAAACACAAGATAATGTAGAGCCATGTGACAAAAAATATGTATGTATAGAATACTCACACACAATACAACATACTTTACCTAAAGAATTGAAAAACATGAAATGTAACTAGTTTTCAATACAAATAATAAGACCCTCAATCAATTAAATACCACCAAAAAAGATATTGAGAAAGGTGACAAGTCAGGTGTGTATAAAATTAAATGTGCTAATTGTCCGAGCACTTATATTGGAAAAACGGGCGTTCATTCAAAACCAGATATAAAGAACACCATCTTAATTTGAAAACAGAAAAACAAAAATCAACATTCTCCCAGCATCTAATTGACGAAAACCATGATATTAGTGATTGAATTCTGGCCTACAAATTCTGCACACATGCAGAAAAGGAAATAAGCTAGATACTCTGGAAGAATACGAGATATATAAAGCGCATACTAGAAAAAAACCACAATGAAAATATTTTAAACGATAAATTATAATTTAAATCCCATTTTATTTTTAATAGTATTTTAAATCAGAAAACAACACCAAGGAAACAAAGGCCAGCTGATAACACCACTACACCTGGAATAACTTAATTGTTATGACAGACACATCTTTCTACATATTTTTAAATGTCAATTTATACTATTTTTGTTTTATAAAGTTCATTGAAGCCTTTTTTGGCATTGTATCTGAAGATGGCATAAAGATTCTGGAGCGATCGTAATATACATCACAACAAATTCGGAACTGTTGACAGAGGTAATTTATTTTATATAACTAATACATCAATATATCGACACACATTTATCAATATTTCTGAAATATCAATATTGCGTTGCCATCCCTACTCATTGTAAAGGATTTTGTTTGTAAAACACGAGTGCAAACCTGAGGTTAAAAGGATGATCTAGTTAGAAAATAGAGCCACTTAAAGAATTTAATACCATGGTTGGGCTAAAAGTCTGGAATGTATTTATTAATTTTGAAAATATTGAAAGAAATGTAATGACAAACAGTTAGACATATTTTACTCGTTTTTGTATATCCAGACGATAGACCATGAAGGAAGTCTTGGGAATTTTAAATGTAAGCCTACCTTGACTTATACCTAATTTTAAAGGTTTTTTTTTTGTAAAATACAAGAGTGCAAACCTGAGGTCAAAAGGATGACCCAGTAATAAAAAATATAGCCTCTTAAGGAATGTTATGTCATATAACTAATACTGCTTATGAACAATGATAAGATAGTTATTATATATTGCAGTGTAGAGCTATAATTAATCTGACTAAATATAAAAAATTACTTTTTCACAAAATTATGTAACAAATTATTACAATGTTCTTAAACTTTTTTTAGGGTAAACCTACAGCCAAAAGGGTTTTCATAATTGTTCTTATATTTATTTTTGCTAAACAGCAGTTATTTTCATAACACAGTCGTTTGTTACAATTCTTAACAAACAAAAACATACTCATCAACATGGACCTCAAATTGTTAAATAAATATCCATATAACTAAGATGAATTAGTAATATGTCATTAAACTCTTTTAATTGCTGTATTTTCTGACTGAGTTTTCCTTTTGACCTCAGGTTTGCACTCTTGTGTTTTACAAACAAAGACCTTTAAAATGAGATATGACTTTTATTTTCTTCGTGTGCCATCCCCTGACTATGCGAAAAACAAGTAAAACATGCCTAAATGTTTAGTATAGGGACATGTACTGTACATAACTACAAAGTTGCATTACATTTCTTTCAATAGTTTTAAAATTAATAATTATATTCCAGACTTTTGCCCAACCCTGACATTAAATTCTTCAAGTGGCTGTATTTTCTTACTGGGTTATCGTTTTGGCCTCAGGTTTGCACTTTTGCCTTGCACAAACAAAAACCTTTGAAATGAGGTATAAATCAATGTTTTTTAGTAACATTTAACATTTATAAGACTTCCTTCATGGCCCATCCCCTGGATATACGAAAAATATGTAAAATATGTCTAAATTTTATGTATACTGACATGTACATATCCGCAAAGTTTAATTGCATTTCTTTCAATAGTTTTTAATTAACGAATATATTCCAAACTTTTGCCCAAACTTGTACAATAAGACATGAAACATTATAATTAATAGACCAGTCCAATTATAAATTCAAAGGTACTTAAATTCCCATCAAGCTGAAAATGAGTACAATTATTTGAAAAATAATTAAAAACAACATTTTGAAATTCCCAATCTTTTCCGTACTTCAAAAAAATGTACTTGAGGTAAAAGCTAAAATAAAAATGGGTTTTTCGTGGTTTTCACCGAAACGGTTAAGTTTTATGATTTAAATTACCTTGAACAAAAATTGTAGATAAAACAATTATCTATAAAAAAGGTATCATTACTTTTTTTCCTAAGAGCTACCGTTTCTGGGATATAACATTTCAAAACGCTGTCATCGTCATAATATGCACACGTTTCCACGCCACCTCTCATAGGAGATAAATGAATAGTGTTGTACTTAGCGCAATTTTTTTTTAACGTGGTTGATTAATATTGATACAATATTAATTAAACATATTGTACAGGCACACTGTAGAATCATAATAATAAAACTTCTTTATAAATAACAGTTTTATGTTAGGTCAAAGGGCACTAGGCCAGGAATTAGTATATTGGAGAGATAGAACATCAGCAAACTTACCTTAGAAGACAAGTTCACTAACACCGGAAGGTGAGGAGGGAGGGAGGGAGAGACTTGTCTCTTAAGGTAAGTTTGCTGATGTCCTTTATGAATAACATAAATATTTTAATTTAAACATGAATACAGGGTAAAATAATGTAAAAATTAAAATAGAGCAATAAAAAGTATCTTGACATTTACACTACAGTTTGCCAACAACAACAACAAAAATAACATGATCAGGACAGTAAATGATGCTTGCAAAAGGATAAGAGTTGAGATAATTCTAAATGTGTGTATAGTTACAGAGGGTGTGGTCTGTAGTGTGTTAATTTAAAAAAAATTATATTTCCTTAGTAAATGAGTTGACATAACAAATTAATAAGACTTACATGAGCATCCAACTGACTGACAACATCATTCAAATGTGCATTCAGCTCCTCTACCTTTTCTTCAAATTGGTCACGATTTAGTTTATGCTGGACTTGAGTTAAGTCAGCCTTTGATAACAAACTTTCGGCCATTTGGGCCTTATCTGCTTTTGTCTTTTTCAGAATCTCAATTTGCTCCGACATGACCTATAATGTTAAAAGAAATTATACTAAGATTGCTAAAACCATTGACTATAGAAACAAGAAGAATGTCTGCTAAAACCTAAGGATTCTGGTAGGAACCATATCTAGGTATTCTTACAATACTTTTGTGCCAAATATGTTACTTATCATAAGTTATCAGCACTATCAAAATTTACATTTTGGTTTACTAACCTGCCAGACTGGATCTAATTTTTTTTTCACTTTTATATTTTGTTTAGTGCTTATGCTAATGGAATTTAGACAGAGTATATTTAACAAATTAAAGTACACTGTCTAAACTTCTTTTAGCAAATTTGGTTGTATTCTCAGGATTTTAATGCACTGAATTGGAGGCAGAAGTAGTTACTTACAATGAGATTTTTTACACCATCATATTTTGTAATAAACTAGTTAGTAATAAAAGGAATTAAGTAATACACACGAAAAAAATTTAAAACAACTGTTATTAGGTCCATTTCTAACATTGTTTTCACAATTAGTCAAATTTGAGATACATTTTTCAAAACATGCTACAGAACACAATTCAGGTTGGTCGTTGGTTGAATCGCTGGACAAGTCGTTGGCGTTCATACAATACAAATACAATTTTTTTTTTATTTTTTCCTTCTTTGCAGAGCACTCTACATATTTTTTACTTAATTTTATTTCTAATTTCTTGAAAAAACAAAATAGTAATAGAAACTCTAAAAATTACCGTAACCGGAAACTGAAAACCACGTCCCTCTCGTAGGATACTCATGAAGTGCAGGATCTACTTGCTAGCGAACCCAGCAAAGGCTGGGCAAAGACCGATTTATTAAATGAGTGGGGCAATATGGCCGACTTGACGGCCATCAGCCTCCACCGGTGAGAACCGCTTGGCCGGCTAGACGGCCCTGCAGCCACTAGCTGTTGGGCAGAGTGAAATTCTTTGATTAGTAGGTTTCAGACAGAGCCCAACTTACATCCATTTCCATCTTTTTCATTTGCTTATCCCCAGTCAATTGAGTAGTGATGTTTGTGAGATTATCCAAGTCCTCTTGAAACAAATCCATGTTAGATATCAAGTGCTTAATGCTGGCCGATTGTTGCTGGAATAACAAACAAATAAAAATAACATTTAATTTATTTTAAAATATCAAATAAACAAAGCCAAATATTAAATAAAATTACCTTATAAAGTTTAATTTTTGAATGGATGGAAAATAAACGTTTTATAACACTTACAAGATATCAAAACCTTCCAGTAATACTAAGTTATTTTCCTTAAATACGGTAAGCTTTAAGTTAAATGGATGATCATTTACACTGCTTATAGGTACTAATTGTACAGAATTGAATAAAATTGAATTATTTTACTTCTGGAGACATGTAAAGTTAGAGAACTGGAAGGCCATGTTTGAATTATGGTGTAGTTATGGTGTATAGTTCTTGATTCATGTTATATAAAAAATGATAAGATTACAGTAAATTCAATGCTTTCCAACAAGTAGATATAAATCCACCTGCCCACCCGCAGTATACGTACAGTGATACTGACTCAAATACACATAGAATGGTCTGTTATACTACTGTACGTGTATGGGTGAGTGGGTAAGTCAGTACCACTTTACGTGAACTTTACGTGACTTACTTTCACCACGTCACGTAAAGTCAGTACCACTTTACGTGACGGGTGGATCAATACCAATGTACATGTATGTGAGAGCTGTTTGTTTCAATACAACGGCACATGTACTGACACACAGCACTGCCCTGGAATGAGATTTTTTCATCTAATAATATAAACTTCATCGTGGATAAATGTA
Organism: Stictocephala bisonia; assembly: GCA_035578905.1. Lineage (NCBI taxonomy): Eukaryota > Metazoa > Arthropoda > Insecta > Hemiptera > Membracidae > Stictocephala > Stictocephala bisonia. Next base: position 1,369,875 of record JAQJVL010000133.1, read on the forward strand.
ACTTTCTTTTAACTAATCTTAATCATGATCATGATCAAATGATTAAATAGCGAGTTGCTATAGGACCAGCTCCTGAGCTTACAGCTTCCCAAACACAAAGAGATGTCTTGCTAAAAGGACAAACTTGTAGCATTCCAATAAGTAGATCTATATCCACTCAACCACACATAAATGCACAGTGATACTCACCTGCCCTTCCACCCATAACATAAAATGGTCTGCTACTAGTTTATAAACAATTTAAATTAAATAAATAGCGCATATTTTAATATACTACTTTTTATAGGTATTTTGGCTAATGTGCAATAAAACTAACAAACTATTCACTGTTTGTAAAAACATGTTATTTAAGTTAATTACTTGATTTTGCTAAAGTAAAAGAATCGAAGGCATTACATTGTTAAGAATAGATACAACGTAACATGCAAATGTCCACACGATGTTGACTATAAATATAACGCTAAAAAAGGAACAAGTATAATCTTTCATAATATTAATAATGATGTTATATTTGGTAATTATTGAGATTAATGTGTTTAGTTTAAAATGCTGTAAATGAAATTTTTCCAAAAATACAGTAAAAATTACTGTTACAAGCAGAGACAATAGTGTTAAACATGCTAAATGGTACCAATACTGTACTAATGAAGTACCTACAGAGTTGAAAGAAAGTTTAGTGGTTTTAGAAATTTCAAAATGTTCCTCCGCAACTATCATCACAGCTTTTTAGTGGCAAACTAAACACAGCTGTCAAGGTTCTTCCTTCTCTGAGTTATGCTACAAAATGCAGATATGTCTAACTAGCAATTTGATAGCTCTCCATGTACTAATAGTTCAATTATGAAGGTCTCACTACTTCTATTAACATGCAAAATATGTGTTTAAAAAGCTTGAAGATCAGAGTTAATTAAAACTGTGCAAATAACTTGCAAAAAAGTAAATGTTAAAAACATTATATTCATGTCCAGTATCAACAAACAGTACCTGAAAATGGGATAAAACAGTAATTTGTTTTTTCTAAGGGTTAAGGACTTCTTAACAGATCAAAGATACTATTTAATTTTATTTTGTAAGAATGTTCTGTTTAGATTAATGACGCTATTATACAGTGGTTGAACTGTCAAAATAAAGTGATTTGATTCTGATTATAAAAATGGGTGACAGGGACATATACACTACTAGCTGTTCCCGCCCACTTCACCGGTCATAATATTGAGTTTGATAATCAAAATGTGTAGCAAGCATTCAGTTTACGCTGTATCCAATTTAGAACAGCTGATGTTATAGTTAATTTACTATTGTACTCAATTATTTTTAATTTTAAAAGTTTAGCCTACCACAATTGTATTCAATTATTTGTTTTTATTTAAAGCTGTTAATCATTAAACCAATCAATTAATATAGCTCATTAAGAATACCATGCGAATTTTAGAGGCCAGTGGAATGTTCTAAGGTCAGAAAGGAGAATCCTTTCTTAGTGAGCCTCTAGGGGCCAATATAAACCTATGTACAAAATTTCTAGTCAATTGCACATATAGTTTTGGAGAAATAGTGATGAGTGGTAGATGGCTTTTATATATATTTAAATTGAATACCCGCCGATTTTAGTTTCTTGTTTGATGTTTCAAACTGATTTTCAAAACAGAAACCATTAATAATTTTGTAATGAAAACCTGATATTTACAGTCACGCTGGTTGTTAGGTTTAAGGCAAATAGTTTTTTAATTCACATATTAAATATTGGTAGAAATACAATACAAGTGAACATCACTCAACTCAAATGTATTACAATATAAATACCAAAAGTACAAATATTATGGTGATCGCTTTCGGTAAACCACCCTCAGGCCAAAGGGATTGCTAAAAGAAACCATTTAGTCCCACCCACCCGTATAGGTACAGTGGTATTAAATCACCCACCAACCCTTTCATAAACATTATATTTCTTTTGAATCTCTCTGGTCTGAGGAAAGTAAACGAGTTTGACCATGACTGATCACAGAAAAATTTATCCATTTCGTACTTGTATTGTACTATACACTTCTGTTGTAAGTTTAAGAAATTAATATTTTAACTATAAGAAAAATGTATTTCAGTAAAAAAAAGCATAATCACTGTATAACAAAGACAAATATACCTGTATTACGTCCATGGATAGTCGTGAACCTTTTGAGCCCTTCGTCTTCAATTCATACGAACTAGGGCTAACTGGTTCATGCCTCTCACGTAGATCAACAATACTGTGTTCTATATCTGAAACCCTTCGTAAGAAAGGCTTTATATGATCGTCAATAAGGCTGTGCACTTTGATCAGAGCTTCTCCAGTGCCTTCTTCCATTATTCTGTGCCATAGGCCTGTCTTGTTCCCGTCAGTGTCTCCAGGTTCTAAACCTTTCGCATTTCCCAAAACATCTTCTACTTTTTTCAACTGTAAAAATTGACTACTACTGTAGATGCAAAAATAAACATTATAATATTATTAAGAATTTTATATAACAATTATTTAGAAAACATAAGCAACAGCCACTAACACGTCCCGTGCGGGATACATTGATCAATGTAGTGCTGCTATGGTGCGCCTGATGGTGCACATGGAATAATGCACCGCCCGCCCTTGAATTGTATTTATTCAGAGAGAGGCTGGCCGTTGCCCGGGAACGTTGTTGCTCGTCGCTTCTTGTGGCAGTCTTGGTGTAAGTTTTGGTGTATTTCATTTTCGGATACCGCTATATTTGTGAGAGGGGTGCCTGTACTAAGTGATAGTGTTTTGTACTCAGCCTGGGGGGTGCGCCGTTATGTTCTCTTTCAGTATTGAACGTGTTAAACATTGCCTATTGTGTAATAATATTATACATTTAATTATTTTTACATTTACTGACAGATGATGAGACCAGAGTGGAATAAATTCAAATGAATAAGATTGGAACGAATGTAAATGTTCTCTATGTTTGGAAGAGAACCAGTTGTTATAGAGTGAATGGAAAATTTTATATATATTTAGCTTCATACTGACAATTGCATGCAATGTAATATTGTTCCGCAATAAAATATTTATTTAAGTATAAAAGTATTATAACAATGCCTATTAAAACAGTAATGTTATCCAACATAAAAAAAGAATTTTTGAATTTGAACATGTTACTTAGTGAAATTTTTGATAGTAATTAGTGCATAGTTTGATAGTGCAGGTTCTATTTTCATATTTTAACAATAAGGTTATCAGAAAACATTGTATATAGTCTTTATCAAAGCGTAAATTTATTTAGAAATTACCATTAATTAGTCATAAATGAATATGTATATAAACCATGTGTTACAAAACAAATGTGTAATTTAATGGATGCCAAGTGGTGATTGAATGTATGATTTTATATGCACCACAAAACTTCAAGTGCACTCCTATGTTTTTCACTGGATCTCCAAGATTGCAGCAAACTAGTTCTTGTAGATAGGCAATAATAAGCATATTTAAAAGTAGCCTAGCGTACTTTTGATGCTGAAGATATTTTAGTGGTGAATCAAGCATGGATTCAACACAAAACGCTTTCATTAAAAAAATTTTCTAAAATCTGATATCGAGCCTAACTTTAAACCTATAGAAACTGTTGAAACCAGCAGAAGACACAAGTTCCAACGCTTAAGGATACATTTTAGGAGAAGCTTTTGCCAAAGTTAAATTATATTGTATCCTGATGGAAAGCCAGCAAAGGTGAGTTGAGAAACCTAGAGGGCAGGTCAGCCAACAGAGTTGAACATTCCAGTGTCTTGAGAGAGAATTTTTGTAGCCTTGGATCTGATTCCAAGAGAAACAAAAGAGATTAGTAAACAAAAGTTGGTCAAGACAAAGACTTGGTGGTAGTGATCTAATGTATGAGAAAATAAGTGTTGTAGAGATTATATATAGGTCACAGGTTCTATCTCAGTTGCTTTACATAGTTTCCCTGGCTATTGGGCTATTAAAAAATAGTCCTTTCTGAGCTAAGTCGAACTCAGATAGTAACAATGACTACAATCGTTCATATACACTCATTCACTCCCCATATTTGCCCATATCTCTACAATCAGTGTTTTATAAATGTACAATGTATAGTCTATTAAGTGATGGAGATTGAGTGATTCTGATTTTAAAAATAATGTGAAGAAGGACAAGATACAGAGTGCAATAGGACAATAATTAAAAAAGACTGGTAAATAGAAAAAAAAACTTATTTATTCTAATAAGTTTTTTTTAAATCTACCGTTTATTTAATTAAATAAAAAAATAGAATACGTTTGACTGTGATAAAATCAATAGATATATTGATCTAAAAATTACACGTATAATATGTCAGATTTTTTAAAGAAATATTTAGTATTTCGTTTTAGGAGGGTTATTAAAAATTTCAATTATCTATAGGATATGTTGCTATTTCTATTTCATAAGAATATAAATATTCATCCCGATTTACTGCATGAATTCCGTCTTTCAGGTAGCCATGGAAATGTCAACATCTTCATTCATTTAATCTTTTTGTAACAACACAGCTGCGAGACTTTCTTTTCTTGGATCTATAGAGCGCTAATCTGAGTTGCTCATCATCAGATGTAATAATGGATTTGTAGGAAAACACTTTTGCACTGTGTTGTATCCTAGACATACTATTCCTGATCCAGCTACGATCTTTAGTTTAGTCACGTAGCACGCAACAAAATTTTTTAAGTTGGAGGAAAACATACATTAAATTTGAGTTATTAACACGGGAGTAGTCGCGCCCGCGGCAGATTGCCGTACAATAATATATTTTGCTCGTAACTGCGGGAATTTTTTTTCTGAGGTTGGCAGTCCGTCTAATCCTCGCGGCGACTGTCTCCTACGTGACCTTGGGTGGTTCTGGCCGCTAGTGTGTGCCTGGAGCTTGCCGTGAAGTGATTTCTAAGCGTTTGTCAGTTTTGTGAGCAATTTGCTCACGCGCGACTAGTCTCGTTAGTCGAATATCAAACTGTTGTCTGCGCTTATATATTGTATATTTTGTGTCATTTATTTGTATATACGTGTTTTTTTAATTATTTAGTATATTTAATTATTCAGTAATGAATTACAAAAAGGAGCAGGAACGAATTAGGAATATGTTAGAAAGTGTGGCGGATGTTGGTTCAAGTGAAGTTGGTGATGACATCTCTGATATTAGTGATGTGGAAGACGAAAGAGAAATTATAAACAATCTTGGAGAAGAAAGTAGATCTGATGAAAGCTTTGATGAGGAACCAGAAGAAGGTAATATTGCAACAAATATTCAAACCCCACTAAATAATCAAACCATTCCACCCACAACTGTTTCTAATCTAATCAATCCAATTTACTTTGGTAATGATGGGCCCAATCCAACGGTCTGGTCAGATAGACCTCAAAGGCGGCCCTCTCGGACCAGAAGGCACAATCTTGTAACACAACTTCCAGGCCCGGTAAGGCAAGCAAAACACTAAAACTGAACTTGAATGCTGGAGCCTTTTCTTTCCTGATGAAACAATTGAAAAATTGTTTTTTACACTAATCAGAAATTAAATGAAGTGAAAACAAATTTTACCCGAGACAGGGATGCAAAGGACACAGATTCAATTGAAATCAAGGCCTTGATTGGTCTGCTTTACTTAGCAGGAGTATTACATTCACACCATCAAAATGTATTGGACTTGTGGAGTAATGATGGTCTTGGAATTGAAATTTTCCGACTAACTATATCAGTTAGCCGTTTCAGAGTTTTGTTACGAAACTTGAGATTTGATGACATACATGATCGTGAACAGAGGAAAAATCAAGATAGATTTTATTGTATGAGAGAGTTTTTCGATGAATTTGTTGGTTTGTGCCAGGAAAACTACAGCCATGGGGAGTTTGTAACGATTGACGAGATGTTGCCTAATTTTCGGGGTAAATGCTCATTTAGGGTCTATATGCCGCAAAAACCAGGCAAGTTTGGCATAAAGGTTTGGGCCATGACAGATTCAAAAACATTTTATACGTCCAATATGGAAGTATTTATCTCAAAACAACATCCTGGGCTGTATGCTGTAGATAACACAGCTAGGGCTATAGTAAACAGATTGATAACATAAATACATAATACTAGACGTAACATCACCTGCGACAATTTTTTTACTTCTTTGCCTCTAGCACGTGACTTGTTTGAAAAAGATTGACTTTGGTGAGTACTATTCGCAAGAATATGAGGGAGATACCAGGACAACTAAAATCTGAACCTCCAGGCGGCTGTAGAAAAGTGAATAGCTCGATGTTTGCTTTCACTAATCAGGAAACACTAGTTTCTTACGTTCCGAGAAAGAAAAAGTTTGTTCTTCTCCTGTCCACGCTACACGAGACAGATGAAATTGATGAAACCACTGGGGATGACTGCAAGCCAGCTATTATAACTTTTTACAACCAGTACAAGTGTGGTGTAGACGTATGTGATGCCATGCAAAAACAATATTCTGAATCCAGAATATCAAACCACTGGCCACTGACAATTTTCTTTTTTTCATTGAATGTAGGGGGCATCAATGCTTTTATTATAAACAAGGCAAACAATTTAAATGTACTTAATGATGCCCATCTACCTCGAAGGAAGTTTTTGATGAATCTTGGCCGACAAACTAACTCTGCAACATGCTGAACGAAGATCAAGTGAGGTATCGAATATTGCCAAACCAATGAAGATAAGAATAAGAGAAGTCTTCAATCATCCACAAATTCAACCACAAATACATGAAGGTGCTGATCATGGACAATATCCTTATTGTGTAATATGTCCCAGACGGAAGAACAGGAAAACAACCGTCAAGTGTAGTTTGTGTCAAGTGCCAATTTGCAAAGAGCATACATCATCAAGGTGTACTAGATGTGCTGAGGACGGAGGAATGGACACTGACTAACTTTGATTTATAATCTTTGTACACATACAAAAGTAACACTATAACAATTTTCATTCCACCTAATGTCCACTAATAAATAAAATAGAGTAAGTATAACTCTTTCATTGTCTTGCATATTATTTAGCTCTTTACAAATAATAAAAGTACTATAGTATAATAACATGGAAGAAGTATGATTATAAAAAGATAAATATTAAATATTTAAAAGCTAAAACAAACTGTTTGCAGTGAAAGAAGCCAAAAAATGCGCGTGAGCAAATTACTCACGCGCGACTACTGACGTTCTGCATGTGGCACGACTACTCCCGTGTTAATGAAAATTTATAATGATCTAATACTGTTTATTTCAAAACGCTAATTAACTCTAACAGTATTTTTTTTACTGTCAAAAATCAGTTAAAACGGCTGCTTGCTATTAATTGACCGTTTGTTTGTTACTGATTGCTATTAATTGACCTTTTGTTTGTTACTGATTAAATAATATTGTACCTTGTGATTGCTAACTTACATAAAATTGTGTTAACATGGTTCGGTTGGCTTTAGAGACATCTGAACGTCTGAATGTACGTCTGACCATGATCTACTCATAGACAGACAACCAACCCCTCCCCCTTCCCTTGGATAGGTGGACTATAATTGCAGGAAGTCATTTAAGCATGATAAGTAGGGTGCAGATGCTGTGTCTCGATGTACGTGTGCGTAGCAATTGTATTGTAATATAACATGCAGGTAAAAGTACAACCAAAAGTTCAGTATATAAAGTTAGTCAATTTTGTAAAATGTGTGATATTAAAAAGCATAAGATGCCAAACATGACATATTATTTCTCGTTGTGATAAAATAAAAGCAACATTAATTATTTAAAATCAAATTTACTAATTTGTAGTAAAATTACGTAATTTCAAATAACTGTCCTGTGAAGGTCAGTTTTTAAAATTTGGGAATAATCGGGAAAATAGTTTCTTAATTCTGTATCTACAGAAAAAGCCCAAATTTGCATCTTTGAGGTGATGTATTTATAACTATAAACATAATTTTAATGACAGAACTACTTGGGAGGCGTTTAATAACTGATATAAAGTCATCGAAATCGAAAAAGATCGAACATTTTTTTTTACCAAACAGCCTTAACTAAATTTCTCTATTTTTATTATCATTATATTTATTTTACTTTTACTATACAGTAACAATATGTATATATGTTGTATATTGTTTAGAACTAAAATCTAGTTTATAGCCTAAGAAATTGACGATTGTAATGCATTTTGATGTCCTGATGTGCTTCTGAAATAAAAAAAATTATTTATTTGTTTTATATTTCTAAGGGTAACAATTATATCCTTCAATCACTAGGGCTGTGATATCCTATATAGTAATTTATACACAGTTCAATATATTTAGTTTTAATATATTAATTTGTTTTAAGATATTTATTGTTTTACAAAACACACTAAAAAACTAAACAGTATTAATGCTTTTAAAATGTGATTGATTAGTTACCCTTTTATTAACATCATCAAGGTTGGTTGGGGTTTCTTGAGACAAACCGGCTTCTGGAAATGAATCACAAAATAATCACTCAATTATTGTACTACTAGCCTAATGTTTTATAATATTACTGTTCAGTTTGGATCTTGGGGGTGGACAGTCCAACCAACCAATGAAGCTCGCATGAATATTTTCAATTTATTTTAAAATCTAACTTCAAAGGTACAACAATACACCTAACAGTCAGCTGATAAGTAGAAAATACTGTACTTATATGTGAACCAAATTTGAGACTATCATGGTTAACTTGATACACTGTTTTCCTCTCACTATATAGCAGGTTATGGTATTAATGTTTGATTTGTTCATTTAATAATAGCCTGTAAGATAAATAAAAAAATACAATAATATACTCAAGGTGATTGTTTTTAATATATAGGAACAGTAGTTATCGATTTTGGATTTCCTTTTCAATGCCCCAATCTGCTTGTTGAAGTTTTGAACATAAATTTACTATAAATTTATATTCATTTGATGATCAATAGTACAAAATCAGATTCCTGTTTTGAGACACAGATCTATTATTTTGATACAACATGTAGTATCAATATCATCGTAATGATAGTGTTTTTATTTCTCTGAGTATTTTAATATTGTCTGGATGGTCATCATATTTCATGAAGGGCAATTGAACTGAAGATTGCATTTACCTTATCTGAAGATGTTTATCTATATTTTGAAATATTTTTGTCACTGCATTATTCATAGTGAGTAGCATATTATGTATTGATAAAAATACAAAACAAATGATCGTCAGACAACACAAGTTTATTGAAATATAAGAACCAAAATTATTTCATATTTTTGTGAATCCCTTCGATCTGATAATGGTAATTCGTGAATTACCAAAACCAATCACAACAATATTTGTACATTTTGATACCTATATTGAAATATGTTTGTGTTTATTTGAATTGTAAAAATGCCTCACATACTTCAAAAAATATTAGTGCAGTTTTTAAAACTTGTATGAAACTTCATAGGAATGTTATACAGGTAAATGTTTTTAAAATACATATATAGGACATAAACTATTCTATATAATTGTTTATAGACTATAAATTGGTCGGTAGTGTAATTGGTTCAATCCCAGCTTCATGTGCTAAAGGTTCTCAGTTCGATCCCAATCAGAGTCAATACATTTTGAGAAGGATCAGCTGATAACCACCGGCTGTTCATTTGTCATTGGGCTATTAATTAATGACAGTTTCAAAGGAATAGTCGGCCTTAGTTTGTAACAATGACTACATTAGCTCATCTACATTCATCACACTCATTCGAAATACATATTCGCCCATATCTTGATGATCGGCATCTTATGAATAAAAAAAAATAAAAAATTCTATGATTTTAAAATTCAATTTATACCATAATATTCATAAACCTAAACTGATAGAATTATTAATTTGGGAATTTTTAACAAAACTATGGGAATCTGTAAGGTTGTAATAAAAACCTCAAGACTTATAAATGTTTTTTTTTTTCAAAATGTTTAACAAACTACTAACAAGTATAATTGTACAAAATAATATAATAAAAATATCTTACAAGCATTCCAAATTAGTCCTCAATTTTCACCTGATTAAGTCGACAGTGGTTTTAAAAATTTGTGATATACCAAATGCACTATGGACATTTGGAAAATAATTAAAATGTTCAAAAACTTTGGACTTTTTTAATCAGGCAAGTTTTCTGATGCATAGTCTCTCCTAAGTCCTTAAGTCCTTGCCTAACATTTTTAATACAAATGCATATACACATTATTTTCCAAGTATATTGCCATTCAATATTATTTACAATTAGAATAGATTATTTTGAGATTTTGCTGTTGTAACTTTTAAAATTCCAAAATTAATGAAAAACTATTTTATTTAAGGGGCAATTTTGTTTAGGACTAATAAATCTCTCTACCGCTCATTTTACGGTAGTTAAAATAGGTATACAAGCAAGAATGAATTTTGTAATCAAAATAAATAGAAATCTAATTCATATATAAAATAGGAAATCATAAACATAAAATAATTATGAAAAACAATAAATAATTAATAACACATTTTATAATTAATACATAAGAAGAGAGAAAAAGAGGGAAAAATTAAACAAGATTCATTTTTAAAATTCAATTAAAAACAAGAAACCTTTCAAAATAATACTCAAGAAGAGGGAGAAACAAAAAACAAGCTAGGCATTCAATCTAAACTTTGTACACTGTCTAACTTCTTGTGTAACCCGTAGCCCGAACGCCAACTGTCCCTCAAACCAATTTGCCTCGCAAACATATATTCAGCCTCAGAAAAATGTGTTTATCATTAAAATAATTGTATAATTTGCGATACAATTCTGTCAACTTTTTTTTAAGTTAATAAATAAAATGTCATGAAGCTTTAAATAAGGTAAACTAATATGATATTTTAAGATTATGAGTTATTTGTATTTAATACAATTAAATATTACTATATATTTGGCATGAGTAATTTAAAATTGGCCCTGTTAAAATTAAAGAAACAGTAATTTACCAGTGGGCTCAGTCTTTCCAGATTTAAACAGACTAGTCACCATGTTTTTAAGTTGTTTCACATCTTCTATAATTTCGAGTATATTCTTTGGATCAAGGAGACCTCTGTAAAACAAACAAAATATATAAATACTAAATTTATTTTGAATGTCTGTGGTAGAATTTTACAAACAGTGCGAACAAAAGTCTATAAATTTTTAAATATGAATTAGTTTACAGCAATGAAACATACCAGAATAAATGTTAATCATTAAAATGAAAATGTAATCCAGCCAGCCATTAAAACGAAGAAACAACTTTGCTCTACCCAGGTTCATCTGTTACTGTATACAAACCTGTGATGTATAATCTTACTATTATATAAAAATCTAATCGTGTCTCTGTGTGTGTTACTCAATTGCGTAAAAACTACTGAACCCATTCATCTGAAATGCTGCATAGACATTCTTAGGGCCTCTGGTTAACAAATAGGACTATTTTTATTTTGAACCACACCAGGGATTCTAAGAAGTATCAATGCAACCCCTATGGCAATACCATTTTGACAATTAGTTGTTTATAATAGTTGTATTGATCAGCTGTTGGAATAGATTACCAACTTACATAGTGATGAGGTAAATATACCAGACCAAACCTAACCACAACCACGGTAACTAGGAAAGACGGTAGTTATCACGACGAGGCTGCGCAGTAGACTTATGTCACATAGATGAAATCACCTGGTTTGATTATTTGATAAAATACTGGTTACTAAATCTACCAATCACATGGAAGCATTCAGCTAAATAGTAAGCAAGTTATTTACTACTTATCAGCTTGAATTGTTAACTACGGGAATTAGAACAGTATTTTTTTGTTTGTTGTTGCCATTTTGCCCATATGACGTCATATAATGCCCATCACTTTTGCATTAAATAGATGCCAGTAGGTACATGTTTTGTATTACTGAATGCAAGAAGCACAATATAAATCAAAGAGAACCCCTTACGAAGGACCAGGTACTGAGCTAGTTTATTTATTTATTCATTATTCATCTGTAAGACGCCGATCGTAGAGATATGGGCGAATATGAGGAGTGAATGAGTGTGATGAGTGTAGATGAACGAGTGTAGTCATAGTTACTATCTGAGTTCGACTTAGCTCAGAAAGGACTATTTATTAATAGCCCAATAGCCAGGGCAATTATGGGACCTACAGCTTTACGTGGAATCCGAACCACGTAGTGTTGGTCTGATTTTCAGCTAACTGACAAGTCTGACACTCAGTTCTCTTCACTACACAACATCTGAACCTTGACTACCATTCAACACGGACACTCCAGATTTCTCTAGTAGTGTCTACGTTGATGGCAACCATTGATCGGACGCCGTGTCGGTATTAAGAGTACCGAGCATGGAACCTATCGCCTACAATCTCCCAAACACTTTGTCCCCGAGTAGCTGGGTTACAGCACTGCGCCACCAATAAGTATAATATCATTAACTATTGACACCAGAAGACTTCCTGTTCACACGAGTTCCTCAAACCCTGTTTTTCTCTTCAGTCACATATAGTGCCAACAGTCTCTCTCTCTTTGTATTTCTCTTTATTCCTCTCTGACTCTCTCTAGCATAGCTGAGCTAATATAACTCAAAACTGTCATCTGAGCACTTATTTGAAACCAATCAATGTTAGATTGCAGCACAGGCACGTGTCTACAGCAAATAGATTGCCTTGGACTGTCTGCTTGTTGCTATAGTCAGTGATAAAAATAATTTACAATTTATATAATAAAATTAAAGATAGGCAAATGACTTGTCACATTATAAAAACTAGATAAAAACCACAAGCAGTAGTGAATAAACAACAAATATAAATAAACAGCTACAAATATATACACCACCAAAATGAGCAGTTTCTGCTCAATAAACCACCTGTCCAGACATGGAATTCAGGCACTCAGAGAGAGTGTAAAAACCATCTATAATCAACAATTGCAGCCATGAATCAGACAATTTTTGTTGTGAAAACTAGGACAGTTATTTTTAGTTTCTTCAGAAAGAGGTTATTTCTACTAGATAAAAATTTCCAAACTGACTGCACAAAAACATGAAGTAGACTAAAATAAAAACAATAAACTATACAATTTTCTACTGGTTCTATCATTTTGAAAGAATTAAAAAAAATCTCCATCATCATTGTTTTTGTTTGCCCATCCTAAAACTGTTGGAGTTTGAGTTTAATACATAATAAAAATCACAAGTTTTTTTCGGTAACATTATTCCATACCTATGAAAAACTCCCTCCATCTTATCAGGACAGCGTACAAAGGTTCCTGAGTTCATGACATTTTTCCAGTTTGTTATGGGCTATACAGGGTAATTATGTTATTATTAAGTACTCAGATTCTGATTATTAAATCTGGTTTCAATTGGTATTATTAAAAAAATTGATGATTATGTATATATTAACATCTTTGAAAGTAAGAATAGGAGAAAGCAGTTTTTTAATTTCTTCTCCCTCTTTTTCCATATTACAACTGTGAAAGCTGTTTTATATTTTAACGATTTTAATCTAGCATTTTAACAAACAGATTAATATTTATACTAGACAAACAGTATAATATTTATATACCTATTAAAGATCATAGATGTACTAAAATATATCTGCATTATTTTGAGCTAAAGATGGTCAAACATTTAAAAAATATTTGATAAGACATACCCATACATAGATAGACTTCAATCATGTACATAGATAGACCATGAACTCTAAAACAATCAGTTTTAATTAGTTACAGAATGTAATATCCAGTGTTTGATTGACTTTTTGTATTCAATATACTTTAATGTAATAAGTCAAAATATTGAACTTTTATTTCTTGAACCTACTAAATATTTCTCTTCAACTTCTTTCAAATATTAAACCGTACAAAACACTACAAGATAGAAATAGAATTAACTTACATTAAACTTTCTTCACCAAACTGATCTGTTTCTGGTAAAACTAGGGCCTGAAAATCATATGTTTATCAATAAATGTAATATGAAGTTTAGTTTAAGCATTGATTTTATACATATAAATAGATTTCATATCCAATGTTAAATTCTGCGTCTCAAATTCAGCTATTTTTTATATGCAGAGCTTCACGTTCTGTCAGTTAGTGTTTAGAAGTCTCTTAAACATCCCCACAAGTCTTACAATTAATTTTACATTCATATAGGTTGTTTTTTATCACTGATTTTTGAAGATTGGTACAATCCACACATGTTAGAAAACAGTGATTTTGTTATCATATATTAAAATCTATGTAAACATTACGAACGGAAACAATTTATTAAAATTCTTCCTTTTGTTGATGAATTTGGGTGCCTAAGCAAGAAGGATTCAAATGAATTCATCGTAAAGAGAGGCGTACCTCAAGGATTCATTCTGGGCTCTGTTTTATTTATTATGCTTATTGATGATGTAAATATGATTGTAAATAACGCCAAGCTTTGCCTTTATGCTGATGATCCGTCTGTCTCCGTTTCAAACAAAAACCAAATGCAACTTGAGATTGATACTTTTATACAGAGAAGCTCTTTACTTCAGTGGTTATCAGAAAATCATCTCTCTGTAAACACTAATAAATCTATCTTCGTTAAATTTAAATTGTTCAATTCTAAATCAGATACCTCTGATCATTTTAGTATCCCAGGTGATGACTTTGAAATTTCTCATTTTGAAGCTACTACAGTAGCCATGGAATATCTTGAGCTGTCTAAACCATTTTCAAATGCTTGGTGGTTAGCGGAGGGGAGGGGTATGGCATACGCATCCATGGCTTTGTACTAGCCAGACATGCAGACGTTGGCTACCTCTACTTATCAGCTGATTGGCGAGTGGAGTATTGCTGCCTTTTTTTTGTATCGAAAGTGTTTGTTGTATTGAAAATATAAGTGCAATAATTTTGTTTATATTATTAGTTGTTATGTATTTAATAACTTATCCACATATGTTATAACTTAAACATTAATTTAATAAGAACAGCTGTCTTTCTTTAAAGAGATTAAATTTAATATTGTTCGCAAAGTTGTTCACAAGTATGTATTTCCTAATATACAATTAAATTACGGACTGCTTACAATAAAAACTTGAACAGTACTTATTTACTAACGTAACCTACATTCTGTAAACTCACTAGTGTGATTAAGGTTGAGTGGAAGATAGGACTTAATAGTCCTAACTCCGCCTAATAAAGACAATTTTCATTTCATTTCATTAGTGTTTAATTATTTGGTATTGCATATGATTTTATTTTATTTTTCATTAAATATTAGACAAATTTAATAGTAATATAATTAAAGGGCTATAATTATAACATGATAATATATTATAATACCAAGTAATATGATTATAAATTAAAAATATCAGTGATTAATTGGATGGGAGTTGTGTAATAAAAAAGGTAACTTTTAGGCGTGATGACTTGATGTATACAGCAATGCTAGTAGTATGCTAAACATTGTTTATTGGTAGAGATCCCCCCTCCCCCCTGGCAATAACCTTGACATAAGCCACAGCTCAAGATATCCCGTGGCTATAGTGATTTCTTGGGGTTAGTAATCAATTTGACTTTTCAAAACCATATTTTGCTCTAAACTAAACAACTTCATTTGACGTAAATTGTCACAATATTCAATTTATCCAATAAAGCATCCGAACTGAGTAAAAATATTATAAAAGGTTATAATAACTGTAAAATATGCAATCAGAAGAACTGAAGACAGATTTTACAGGCACTTTAACCTTTTATAACAATATTCAAGTAAATAAATTTTGTTATCAGCTTATTATGGGTGTTTTTATGCTCATATTGTTTATGGACTATCCATTTGAGGAGCAGAATGTTCTAGGGTGAATTGTATTTTCTGATTACAAGAAAAGGCTGTTAGAACTATTTTTTTAATGTACCGTGATCAATCATGTAAATGATACTTTCGAGATAGTAAACTTCTCACATTTCCTTCTCTTTATATAATAGAAACTTTATTATTCACAAAGAAAACCTTTCATCTTTTTTCAACTAAAACCCATTCACTCAGGAATTCAAGAGATCAGGTAATACCCCAATATCACAGTACCTTTTATCAAAGGTATTCCAGTTATAACTGTATTAAGTTATATACAATAAACAGCCATATTTACTAAAGGCTGAAACAATTATTAATACATTTAGGAAATTACTAAAAGCTCTGTTGCTTACAGAAGTGTAAAAATATGACTATTTTATATAATTTTTTATTATCACTGTAAATGGGATGATTGTCATGCAAGTTTTCTTTTACAAAATTTAATTTTATTTGATTAATAACAATCTCCAGTAAACTCTAAGATTTTGGTATCTACATAAAAAATAGATAAATATCATTAAGATTATTAAAAATCCATTACAAATGTATCTATAATATATGAGAACAATTAAACGATAGGTATTTTGAGTATGGCTAGGACATGTTGTTGGTTTAGAATATGGAAAAAGCCTATAACAGTGTGAACAGAAAAGCATGCGGACAACCCTTGAGAAAAAAGGAGTTTGAGAGCCAAATTCGAAGAAATCTTTGAGAATAGTGAGAGCTTTGTGAGAGTGGGAAAGGAAGATCTGGATGGATGAAATAGAGGAACGGACTGCAAGCAGTGCAATGTTACCACTATTATTAATAGTAGTGCTGGATGAGATCATGAGATAGGAGATGGCAAGAAGGATTGGTGATAACTTGATGGTTTGGGAAACAGGGAAGAGGAACAGGTACAGCTAGATACAAGGGTGGAGTTTTGGATGAACTTGGTCTTGGAATGTCGACCATATCTGCACCATGGAGCTTTGTACACAATGTACAAATGTTGCCAACGTTAGTCCTTTTCAGGGAGGATGTAAGTTTGGTCTCTGAGCAGTTGGCCTACGGAAATGTGGCTGAAACATTGGAATTATTGTACCTATAGAGAATGTTATTTATTAATGACAGGTTAGATTAAAGGGCACTAGGCCAGGAATTAGTATATTGGAGAGATAGGACATCATCAAACTTACCTTAGAAGACAAGTTCACTAACACCAAAGTAGTAGTAACATATACAAAATAAATACTCAACTTTCAATGCCACTGGCATTTTCGTCAGGTGAGGGGAGAGAGAGAGAGAGAGAGAGAGAGAGAGAGAGAGAGAGAGAGAGAGAGAGAGAGAGAGAGAGAGAGAGAGAGAGAGAGAGAGAGAGAGAGAGAGAGAGAGAGAGAGAGAGAGAGAGAGAGAGAGAGAGAGAGAGGAGGGAGAGAGAGGAGAGAGAGAGAGAGAGAGAGAGAGAGAGAGAGAGAGAGAGAGAGAGAGAGAGAGAGAGAGAGAGAGAGAGAGAGAGAGAGAGAGAGAGAGAGAGAGAGAGAGAGAGAGAGAGAGAGAGAGAGAGAGAGAGAGAGAGAGAGAGAGAGAGAGAGAGAGAGAGAGAGAGAGAGAGAGAGAGAGAGAGAGAGAGAGAGAGAGAGAGAGAGAGAGAGAGAGAGATTTTGCTGGAGATGGTTAGGTTTTGGTGTTTAGCATGATGAAGGAGGATTTCATGATGATGGTGTTTAGCATGATTTCAGTTCTTGGTTGTGTTTTTCGGTTGGGTCGAAGTCAAGTTTTTTGTAGGTGGAGGAATTGGACAACTGGAGGTTAATTTCAATGATATAGTCGGATTTGTTAAGAATAACAGTAACGGAACCTTTATCAGCAGGAAGGATCATTATATTGTCAGGACTCTGATGATATTTTCATGATCTGAACTGACTCCGAAACCAATCTTAAAACCTTTCTTCAAAGCCTACAAAACTTTTCATCCCTGAATTTCACCTGGCAAACCTCTTCTGAACGCAGTCTTCCTTGATGTTGAAATTGGATTGGAGGACGTCGTCCTTCAAACTGATATTCACATCAAACCTAACAATAAACAACAATACCTTCACTATACCAGCTGTCACCCAACAACGCTAAACGCTCCCTACCCTATAGCCTAGCCACCCGTGCCAAACATGTATCATTTCCTCTCCCAGAAACCTAAATAAATACAACAACCAACTTGTCAGTGCATTCCAAAAAAGAGGTTACCCTACCAACTTTATAAAAACCCAAATCCGTTTAGCCCAGTCCCAAAACCAAACCAGAAGCAGTTACCCTTGCTTACCTCTTGTCACTAATTACCACCATGGCCTGTACAGAAACTCAACCAAATCCTGAAAGATGGCTTCAACATCTTAAAAGCTTCCCCCCACACCAAAGATCTCCTTGAAATACCTCCTACTGTGACTTTCAGACAAAACAAAAACCTCCGTCAAATCCTGGTCCACCCTAAGTTACCTGATCCCAACATCCTGACCTGTCCTCCTAAAGACCAGCAACCACCTGGTTCTAATCCTTGTAACAAGAAATCTTGCAAAACCTGCCCTATTCATCTCCCAGCCACATCTTTTACCAGCTCCACTACCTCCTTAATCTACAAGATACCTGGAAACCACTCCTGTGATTCCACCAATCTAATTTATCAACTCTAGTGCCAGCACTGTCCTGCCCAATATATCAGCCTTACCAGTGAAACCCTTCGAAAACGCATGAATGGCCATAGACGTGATTGTAAAGTCCAAAAACCTGTCTCTGCCCATACTCTTCTCCATAACCAAAATTTTGATCAGTATTCCATTACTAAAGTAATCAGATCCTTTTCTTCCCATGCCAAAAGTTCCCAACTCCAAAGGATGGAATTAGCACACCAATGGATAACAAAATCCCGTAACCCACCTAATCTGAACATACGATAGACCACTTCCCCTCAACCACTTTCCCATCAGCAAACTTCATATATATACTATCTGAAAAACTGCATCTATACCTGAGTGTTGCTCTACGGATGTGCAAACCCCAACACAGCCACCTACCCAGCAATAGTGGAAACCATGTCAATCTCTCTCTCCCCCCCCCCCCCCTCTCTCTCTCTCTCTCTCTCTCTCTCTCTCTCTCTCTCTCTCTCTCTCTCTCTCTCTCTCTCTCTCTCTCTCTCTCTCTCTCTCTCTCTCTCTCCAATATACTATTTATTAATATGCTAATTTTATTACATAGCCTTTCATAAAATATCAATAACAAAAACTAAATAACTCTGAACATAGACACAAAACAGATACATTGACATATAATTATTTTAAAAGCTATATTCGAGATCTAGAAAGTCTGGTATTGAGTAAGGAGCTAATGTATAGCTACAGTATTTATCACACTTACAATCATTTAAAATTGATTCAAAATGTGTTTTTTTCTGAGGCAGCATTCTTATGAAATAGTTTCACCACTATGAAATTTATAAATTATTTTTAAAATTGTAATCTCAAATGTTGGTTTACTGAAATGTGTTTCTGTCTCGTATTACACTCATGCTTTTGTGTATGGTTTACATTAAAATGAGTCTTAATCATTTGTAAAATTGCTTTATAAATGTGATGACCATACACTATAAAAATACTTGCGTTTTTTAATAATTAATTTTGATAAAATCATTGTACTTCCGATTTTCAATTATTCTAATTGCTCTTTTCTGCAATATTAAAATCCTATTTTATTTTTTTATGTGGCTGCTCCATATTGACATATACCACAGCTAATAAATGGGTGAATATGTACGTGGTATAAATGTTTTATTGCAGATTTATTACAAATATGTAACAGGGATTTTAATATGAATACACCAGCGCTCATTCTTTATCACAAAATCTATGTGTCTGTCCTGTATTAATGCACATCAATTATAAGACCCAATACAATTCAGAATTTTGTAATTAATTAGTAAGCTTTTTATTCGTAGTAATATTATGAATGGTTACGTTTCTGTTTAATCTACTATGAAATTTAATACTATGTTTATGTTCTAGTGACCTTGAGATAGTTATAAAAATTTTTTATAAAAATAAATAGTCTGAACACCAAATGAGGTATGATTTGATCTAGCAAAAGTGAAACAGCTAAAGGTTTACATTGACGGTTTTTAAGGTTTGTTTTTTAAATAAAATTCACTGGTAAAAATCCATGCAACAATTGGTAAATTTCAACCTCTTTTTAATAACAAATAAAAATTTTTTACAGCATACTTCTTAAGAAGATGCTATATACTTGATTTGGTCTAAATATTTTTTAAATTATTCGTTAAAAACGTTGGTTCTACACACAGGGCACGTGTAGAAACAATTTCAACAGTCTAGTTTACCATTTTTGCATATTTTTATGGGTAACAATTATTATATCCTTTAATCACTAAGGCTATGACACCCTATATACTAATTTATACATTGTTTGGTATACTTAGATTAATACATTAATATGTTTTAAATCTGCATTTTGTAATACACAAATTCAATAGCGTTTTACAACATGCACTAAAAACTAAATAGTTTTAATGGTTTCAAAATTTAGGTCATTACCTTCGCCTGAAGTTCACTAGAGCTGGGTGGGAGTTTTTCTTGTAACTGACCGCTTTCTGCAAATGATTCACAAAATAATTGTTCAATTATTGTACTACTAGCCTAAAGTTTTATAATTTTACTGTTCAGTTTGGATCATGTAGATTGACCAATGAAGCTCATATGAATATGTCTGATTTATCTTAAAATCCAACTTCTAAGGTACAACAATACACCTAACAGCTGGCTGATAAGTAGTATTTACTTTTATTTGAACTAGATTAAATATTAAAAAGGTTAACTTGATACAATTTTTTATCTCGCTAAATATGCAGGTTATAGTATTTATGCTTGGTTTGTTCATTTAATGATCGCCTACACAATAACTTAACACTGCAGTACTCGCTTGACCTCCTGGAACGCCAATACTTGCATGGTCTGCCATTGTAGCCCATGCAGTATTATGTGTTTATTTTAAACAAAACTGACTGTACTAAGTATTGCAACCATAATGGTGTTTAGAGACTTGTCTTTCATCAATTATTTTCTTTACATAGTGGGCGAGTAGTTTGTCACATGTATTGTGTATTAAAGATGGATGTGTGGACTGATTGTCAGTCAATCGTGCAGGGCGGGCGGGTGTTGTGTCACATGTATTGTGTACTACAGATGGATGTGTGGACTAATTGTCAGTCAATCGTGCAGGGCGGGCGGGTGTTGTGTCACATGTATTGTGTACTACAGATGGATGTGTGGACTAATTGTCAGTCAATCGTGCAGGGCGGGCAGGTGTTGTGTCACATGCATTGTGTTAAGGACAATATATATTTTAACTTGTACAAGAAAACTGATTAATAATTATAATAATTGTATTTATTTTCAGAATTTACAAATGAACATAATGGTTGATACTATTTATAAAATAAAATAATATTTAAAAATAGTAAATATATTTGATTTACTATTTATAAAAATAGTAAATCAAACCATGTATCATCTGAAAATAATACTAACACACAAGGGAAAATACATATTGATACATATGATCATAATACCATTGTGTTGTTTTTTCATGGATTTAATATTTATGAATTTAAATCATATGATACATGTTTTTGGTTCTTTACCATTATTATGAAAATATAAAGTTGATGTTATGTTAATTCTAGAGATAATTTATTAATATCTAATAATGGCGATGAGGACAATGGGAGAAATTAATACAATACTGGACATTAACACATTGCGTGCGGGTCTAACGCACGCGGGGGATAGCAGTGCTTGCGCGCGCAGCGGATCGGTCGCCAGCGGTGGACGGATCAATACTGGCTTGTAGGCTTTAGTGTCGCCTAGCCCTTTGGCTTAGAAGGGTCGGATTTGCGCCGCATTATAGCCTGTTTCTCGCGTCACGTTTTGGTGTTCGCCGTTCGTGGATCGCGCCATTTTGAGCCAGTTGGCTTGCTTGCATCGCAGTTTTACCATTTTATTTTTGTGTATAATAGTGAAACATTAGTATCGTATTGTGTTATATTGTATTGTGATATATTGTAAATATATTTGTATAGTGCGTTTTATTCTTTTCTACAATGTTTCAACCAACTCCTGGGCCATCTTCGGCTCCTGACTTTGTCAATGAACCTGCCGACAGTGATGGTGAAGTTGATGACCCAATCCAACATCAGATGATGGGAAATGCTTCAGATGACTCTGCTTCTTATGAATCTGATGATTCTGATATCAAATGATACTCCTGTATGGCGTATTTCAACTTCAGGAATGCGACCCACTGTTCTAATTGCGGCAGGCGTCTCGCGGCGCGCATGGGTTTCGTTGCGATGTGCTGCTCGGTCACCGGCGGACGATCACTTCGGAAGCCCTGATCTACCAAAATTGAGGCCATAAACTGGATTTGGTGTATCAACCCTGTTTCCTGACTATATAACAGCGGTTCTCAACCTTTTAGCACTGGCCTATATAAGGTATTGTTTTGGTACAAAATATTATTTTAGTATCTGACATGTTTTTAACTTATTTTTTCAGCATCGAATGTGTTAAAGAAAAAGTCTCCAAGTATAAATGTATCAGAAAAACAGTGAAAACGCAACTTACAATTGTAAACAAATACATTACTAACGCAAGTGCGGTTACGCACAACGATGCCAAAACAAAAGCCTTGAGTATGTAAAAGAACTTTCAAAGAAATACAAAATGATACAAGACCACAGTGATCTACTTACTTCTGAAAATGAAATTAATGAAGAGATGAAATATAGAGAAGAAATGATGGAATACTGATAGTACAACAGTAAAATCATAAGATCTTCTGGAGCATAGTGAATCTTTAACTGAGAGTATGTCTAATACATCTACATATAAAGTATCAAATATTAGTACACCTAAAAGCAATATTCACATGAACCTAGTTCCATATTAGAAAACTTTTCTAACTTTACTAAGCGTTTAGATGTTTTCATGATTCTTAAAGATATTACAGATACAAAACTTAAAGTATATACATTTCTACATGCATTGACACCCCTTACCCACCAAAGATTTATGATTTATGTGCGCCTGACGATCCTACAAGTAAAACTTACGAGACGTTAGTAGAGATTTTAAAAGGCTAATTGGATCCAAAAGTAAGTCTCTTAGCTCTGCAACATAAGTTTATTACTAGAGAAGAACTTGTGGGTGAATCAATAAGATGTTTCTACTGAACTAAAACGATTATCAATTGATTGCAACTTCAATTTTAGTTGTGGTAAGTCAGTTAGTGACGTATTATTGAGACTTCAGTTTATCACAAGACTAACAGACACAGAAATAAGGACTAGATTATTCCAAAAACCTGACTTGAAAGTGTTTTCTGAAATTTTTAATATGGCAACTACTAGTGAACTTTCAATGACGGAAAGCAATTTAATATCAAAACAGGATAAAATACACTCATTAAACCAAGTGAAAATGCGCAGAGTTGAACATAAGTAACATAACAAAAAGAGACCTGACATACAATTAAGAAATTACAATTAGGAGAGATTCTGTTAACCTTAGTTTTGAAACGTTGAAGGGTAAATGTTACCGCTGTGGAAATGAATCACATAGAGTAAATAAATGTCCCTTTATTTCTTAAAGAAACCTGCTACTCATGCAACAAGGTGGGCCATATAGCTCGTGTTTACCCGAGTAAAGGCCAGAATCCAAATCTTGCTCATTACACTGAAAAAGAACTTGTTAGGGATCATGAAAATGAGTACTTGAAATACACCAACTAAGTGACAAGAAAGTAAATGATAAATTCTGTCACATTAAATATTGAGGGTAAATCCGTCGTTTTTGAATTAGATACAGAAGCATCACTAACACCTATATCTCTACAGGAATTTAGCAAACTGTTCCTAACAAAAAGCTTTTCAAAACAGCAGTTGAGTTGCGCATGTATACATGTGAAATAATTAAACCTACAGGGTTTACATTTGTAGAATGTGAATACAAGGGACAATCCTTTATTGAGAAACTGTACGTAATAAAACAAAATTTACAACCAATACTCAGAAGAGAATGGATGAGAGAAGTCAAATTGGACTGGGCAGAAATAAAAATAATTCAGGAAACTCAAGGATCACAACTCAATTCCCTACTTGATAAACATGACAGCATTTTCCAATCGGACATTGGTGTTATACCTGAGTACCTTGAGAAATTCCAACTAAAAGATAATATACAGCCTGTATAAATAAAACCTCGTCAAGTTCCTTATGCAATTAAGACTCAAGTCAAGAAAGAAATGGAACGACTTGAAAAAGAAGAAATAATTACAAGAGTTTAAAACTCAGAGTGGGGTAATCCCATAGTTCCTGTTGTTAAACCTAATGGTGATATTCGCCTTTGTGCAGACTACAAGGTCACTTTGAATCAAGTCATAAATGACGTAAACTATCCAATTCCAAGGATTGAGGATATATTTATAATATGTGCGGTGGACTTTTTGTTTTGTACTCTCGATATAAGTAAGGCTTATTTACACATGATGATGAATGAAGAAAGTGCAAAAATCAGACCTTAAGCACTCAAATTCAAATCAAGACAAATCATTCAGAGTCAATCGCCTGATGTTTGGGGTCAAAGTAGCACCTTCATTGTGGCAAAGATTCATAGATACAATTCTACAAAGTGCAGAGGGCACTCAGTGTTTTTTTGATGACATCATTATCCAAGGAACATCTCATCAGGAAACCATCAAAAGATTAAGAACAGTTTTGGACATACTGAAAGTTAACAATCTTCGTTCAAAGACAAATTTAAATTTTTTGAGAAAAGCATAAAATATCTTGGACATATCATTGATGAAAATGGTTTACATAAAAGTTGGGAAAAAGTTGAAGCTATAAGGGATGCTAAGGAACAGTCAAATGTAAATGAGCTTAGAACAATTCTGGGGCTTGCAAACTACTATAATAAGTTTATTCCAAACTTTTCAGATATAGTAAATCCATTAAACAGATTACTTCAAAAGAATAAAGATTTTGCTTGGGACGATGAATGTGAACGAAGCTTCAGAAAGATAAAAGAAGAAATAATACCTGAGAGAACCTTGGTAAACTTTGACCCATCATTACCTTTGGTTCTCGGTAGGATGTCTGTACAGTAGGACTTGGAGCAGTGATATCACAAAGATTAGAAGATGGTACAGAGAAACATATAGCATTTGCTTCTCGTACACTCGGTAATGGTGAAAGAAAATACAGTCAAATTGACAAGGAACCAGCAGTAATTTATTGGGCCTTAAAGACATTGTTTCCATGTTATGGCCGTAAGTTTATATTAGTCACTGACAATAAGCCACTAGTTTCAATATTTGACCCTCATAGAACCTTACCGAGAATGGCTGCAACTAGGATCTTTAATTATGCTCACTTTTTGAATACCCGTGGCAGCTACAAATCTAGCCAAAGCACTCTGAAAGCAAATAGAACAAAATATCTACTCTCAAAACGTGCCAAAACACATGGTCCGATAAAGCATTTATTGGAAGGTACTCAGGAACTGACTCAACATCAGTTATCTGAGAAAGTTGCAAAATACAACATCTGGGCTACAACTGTAGCCCAGACAAGTACTGCAGAGTTAAAAAATAAAATAATATATTCCAAGGCCATTGTTTTTAATCTATAACAACAGTATGTATCAATTTAAGATTTTCTTTTCAATGTAGGAAGCTTACTATTCAAGTTTTGAACATAAATTTATTAGTGTAAACCGCACCAATAGTCCGATGATAGCTATTGTATGTGAAGCCTCCTCCTCACTACTCGTCCAGCAATGTTGTCAGATATAAATTCATTAAAAATTATGATCTGTTTAAACATCTATTGCAGTAAACAAACACCATCATTTGTTAATATAAACAAATGTCCCTACATGTTTTGGTTATATATTCTTAGTGAAAGAAATATGTTTATGTTCGTTATTGTTTTTAAATGTTTACTTTTTACATTTAATTATTAATATTTATGATGTTTTATAATTATTAATTGATAACTATTTTTTTGTTTGTACTTTCTAATACTATTAGGAATTACAGAATTAACAAATACTATAGTTAGATTTACAATTATAATTGATTGCATAATTATAATCAATATTTATAACTGATTTACAATTACAATTATTATAATTAAAAGCTAACTGAAATTCATTTTATTTTTAGCTCATGACTTAGCTAATAGAAATTCATGTGGGGCAGGCCTTTAAGCAGAAAGGTTCCCCAACTGACGAATTCAGTGAGGGAAAGTCAAGAAAGTCAATGTTAACCTAACCTAACCTAAAAGCACGTTCACAGGAATTTGAGAGAACGTGGAACAATTTTACTGAGAAGACTAGACGGGCTGTTTCTGTAGATACATTAAATGTGGTGTTTAGATGCATTAATTGCCAGTATGTTGGCTTAGTGGCTAAGGCTTCAGACTGCGGAGGGCAAGGTCCAAGGTTTGAATCCCTACTGAGCCAACAGTCGGTACTTCACTCATTGAATAAAGTTCACGCACAGGCCTGCAGGCCCATATGAACTAGCGAATGAAGTTAAAAAAATGTATAAATAATCGAGAAAGAGTTTTGACGGCCTTGGAAGAATAGCTTGAACATGGTATTTCAAGAAGTACAGTATAGAGAATTTTACCTAAACAGCAGTTGTATTCTTACCATATCCAAAGGGTGCAACTGCCTAGCCAATAGGGACTTTCCACCCCATAGTAACTTATGTCAATGGTTTTTGCAACGGATCGCATTACCTCCACCATTTTTCTCCGACATTTTACTTATCGACAAGGCTGGATTTTTCTCAGTAATCACTTCTGGGCCGATGAAAACCCTCATGAGATATCACAAAGAAGGCATAAAGAGCAATTTTCTCTAATGTTTGGATAGGCATTGTAGGTGACAATCTCATAGTATGGCAAGAGTTTTTACCCAACAGTCTTAATGGTGTGTCTTACCTAAATTTGTTATCAAAAGATCTTCCCAAATTGCTAGAAAACTTGCCCCTTAGTTTGAGGGACAATATTTAGTTTATGCAAAAAGGTGCGCCGCCACACTCTTTGTTGTGAGTTGAACACTACACAAATAAGGGGTTTGGCTACAAATGGATAGAGCATTGGGAGCGGCTCACCCAATGGCCTGCTCAATGTGTTGCCACCAATTAAATGTTTTTAATGGATCTCAGTTATTTTTTGAGGGATTCTCATTCTTTTGAAGTTGACAGATTGAAAATAAAATGTTCAAAAGAAAATAGTTCTTAATAATTTTTCTGGTTTTCAACAATTTTTCCACCATTTCCATTTAAAACTTAAAATCTATGCCATTTTGAAATTTTAGATTAGACTTAATTGAATATTTTCCCTAATATATTACTTTAACATACATACCAAGTTTCATAAAGATCGGTTTGCAAAAAGTACAAAATGGTGGATATCTGGTAAATGAATAGAACATTTTTTGACCCATAGAGCCATTTGGAGTTTGGCACCTTACTTATAGGGCACTCTGCTCTATCTAAATGCTTTATATGATTCTGTTTATACCATAATTGTTATCAACTTAAATTCATAAAATTATTAGTTTTTGGATTTTTTTCAACACTATAAGAAACTGTATGGTTGTAATAAAAATCGCTAAGACTTATGATTGAAATATTATTTTCGTTTGCAATACAATTTTGTCAATTGTTTTATTGCAATAAATACTGTTGTTAAGTTTTATATGACCTAAACTGGTATGATATTCTAATATTATGAGTTATTTATATTTAATATGATTCAAATTAATGGGACTTTAAAATTGGTCCCATTAAAACTAAACAGTTTTTATCAGTAGGCACCTTCTTACCAGTTATTTTTTTTAACAAATCAGCCACATCCCTTTTCAGTTGTGCTAATTCTTCTGACATTTCGGTTATCTTATTAGGTTCAACAAGAAACCTGTAAAATAAACAAAATAAAACACTAACATTTATGGTACAATTTTACATACAGTGCAAACAAATGGCAATAACAATTTAATTAGAAATTAATTTACAACGAAACATACTAGAATGATTATTAACCGTACAAATAACAATGTAATCCAGATAGCCATTAAAAACAAATAAACAAATTTGCTAATCAAATCAACTTCATCTATTACAGTATACAAACATCTGCTTCAATTTGTATTTATTTATATAAGTATAATACTATTAAAGATAAAAACAAGAAGACTCTCTGCCAGACCTGTCAACTCTAGCGTAAAATGCGTGAGTCTCATGAATTCTAAGGTCATCTCACGCAAGAAACCTACAAACACGCAATTTATAAGGGTCACAAGATGTTACAATAGTACCACTATTCCTTGCTATTTGTCATTGGTAAATTCACAGACAGTGTAGCTAATAGTAGACAAACGCTACACTAACACACAGTGATGCAGCTGGTACACTAACACTACACCAATACAGGCATTATTCTATGGCGCAACTATATCTAAACCAAAGGAAAGAATATATTATTGTATGTTGTGATATGTTATTGTAATTTTAATAATTATTATTGTAATTAAGTTTGTAGCACTGTTTATGTGTTTTTGTCTTACACATTCTAAAAATTGAGGTTCCAACTGTATATAGTAATCCGATCGTATTTTGTACTACTCATGATGTAATAAAGTTTCTGTTACGACCCTTCGGAAAGTTATTTTTGTTCTGACATGATCTCACTCATTTCTCTCCCCATCTAATTTGATACATCTCAAGAGTCAAGGTTGACAGGTCTGCGTCTGCTCACATAAGTCCAGTGAAGCCAGTTTTTATCTTTGATGAAATTAGTTCATGTTTGGTTTTGACATGCAGTGCCAGCAGTCTCCCGCTTTATATTTCTCTTTAAACCTCTCTATCTGTCTGTATGTATGTATCTCTCTCCCCCCCCCTCTCTCTCTCCCTCTTTCTCACTTAGTCAGTGATTAAAGCCATTTACACCTTATATACTAAAAATAAAGCTAGGCAAATGCGTCACATTATATAAACTAGCTAAACAACACACAAGCAATAATGAATAAACAGCAAATGTAAAATAAACTTCTCAAAATATATATACCAACATAATGAGTGGTTTTTGTTCAAAAAACAACGTGTGCCGACGTGGAATTCAGGCACTCATAGATAGTGTAAAAACAGTCCTTAAACAACAATTGCAGCTATGCATCAGACAAGCTTTTTTAGGAAACTAGGACAGTTACTTTTAGTTTCCTCAGAAAAAGTGTATTTCTACAACATAACAATTGCCATGCTGACTACAAAAAAACAATAAACAATTACATTTTCAGATAGTTTCTAGTGGTTATTGAATTTTGCAAGGACTAACAAAAAACATCTCTACCATCATTGTTTTTGTTTACCAACCTTTTCTTTTTGACAAAACATTTATAAGTAAATGTTGCACCCCTGCTTTCCTTTGTATATGTAAATTCATGTAAAAGATGTCCAGACATTTAAAACAGGTACTGTAGTAGCTTGAAACATCTAAAGTTTGAAACCACTTAATTTTTTGGAGTTTTGAGTTTAATACAGTATGATTTTGTTCAACATTTTTCCAGTTTGTTATGAGCTATCCGGGCTAGATTTTTTCTGATCACATTCATATTATTCTGGTTTCAATTAATTAATAGTAAAAATTTTATTTTTTTATACTAAAATTTTTTTAGTTAAGAGGAGAAGAAAGCAGTTCTTTTTCCTCTTTCTCCACACTACAACTGTGAAAGCAGTATTTTTCTTGAACTATTTTAATCTAGCATTTTCCAACAAAGAGATTAATATTTATATTAGGCAAACAGTATAATATCTATAAATCTATTATAGAAGTAATAAAATAGATCTGCTTTATTTTGAGCTAGAGATGGTAAAACAAAAACAACTGCAAGACAACAACTGCATGGTAGACACCAAGTACTGTACAATGAACTCTAAAACTATCAGTTTTAATTAGTTACAAAAATGCAATTTCCAGTGTTTGAGTGACTTTTTATCATACTTGGGAAAGTTAATAATTTTTTTTAACTGAATAAAGTTAAAGTTAATACTCTAAAAAAGTAACTAATTGAAGTTAAAAGTTAGAATAGATTGAAACTAACTGATTAAAGTTAAATTATTAGAAAATTAACTGAAATTGAAAGTTAAAAGTTAGTTTTGGTACAGTAAAATATACATAAACAAATACTTAACCTGTATTATCTTTTATTATTTATAATATCTTAGATAAATAGGCCTATTTATAATACATTACTATACAATACTTTTAATTAGACTATAGCAATTTCTACAGTAATTTTCGTTATATAACTGTCCGCAATCTTAAAAATTAAATATTTAATTTAATTTATAAAATTAATTTCTAAAATTATTAACAAAAACTGACTTAAGTCTTTGAAATTAAAGTTTTACATTTTTAAGCTATACTTTTAAAAATTAATAACTATCTTATAGGAAATTCACGATAGCAAAACATTTTTTTAATTGGCGCACATAATAAGAAAGGCCAAATAATATAGTGAAATCATGACTCCAGGTGGTTTTTATCAGGCTGGAGATAATAAGGAAGGGTCACTGATAAGAAAGTATAGGCCGATTAGCTGTAAACAAAAACTGAAAAAAATATACTCACTCTATAAGTGATGAAAGCAGATCTATTCATACTATTTTCGATAAGCAATTACGTTTATTAGATGTTTAAGAATTTGCCGTTCTGAGTGCATGTTTTATTCTTACTGAAATAAGTTAATTAAAAATTATGAAAACTAATTAAATCATTTTAAAAATACAAAACTAATTACCATTGATAATATTATTAATATTAAAGATAGTATTATCATTATGTTTTCTTTTCGACGGTGCCGATAACAAAACAATGAAAACAGAACGAAATATAGCAATTGTTACTTGAAATATGTTCTGCAATATTGAAGATAGTTTATTATGTTGCGTGGTATCATATAACGGATTGATTTTACCAAGTAAGCTTAATTTAAATAAAGTAAACGTTTGAGGAAATGTTGGTTTGATTAACCATTTAAATGGTTTTTCCCGATTACTTTTGAACAGGACAATTTAGATATGTAATGATCAATTAATCAAGTATTGACAGCATTAACGTCAAAATGCAACTGATTTTCCTAATTAATTATACAGATAGATGGGTAAACAGGTAAAATTACACTATTAGAGTTTATGAAAGATAAACAAACTTACGGCCAACACGTTGATTTAAAACAAGATAACTAAATGACTATCTCAACTTTATCCCTAAACATAAACTAGTCAAGTGAAGTGATCACCCCAGGGACACAAGTCAATCTCACAACAATGGTGTACTCCTTTAATCGGCCTTTTTTTATTTATAAGGCAGTAAAATGTGAGTAAAGGGGGTGCGTCTTCAAAACAATGACCTTGCTTGTCGGTGACAATTGGGGGATGAGGAAAACAATCGGTCTTTGACCTGAGTTTTAGATACTTTCTCCCCAGTCCACATTCCTCGGACCAAATGGCATCTTTTATCACATTTGAAAAACTAACTGAGTTACTTGATCCGTTAGCCAAATTTTCAACTAGTTAAAGTTAGAAGTTAAACATTACCAAAACTAACGAATAAGTTAAAAAGTTAATAGAAAAAGTAACGATTAAATTTAATCGTTAATTATTTGTAATCGTTAATCCCAAGTATGCTTTTTATATTACATTTACTTTAATGTGTAATAAGACAAAATACTGAACTTTTATTTCTTGAGCCAACTAAATATTTTTCTTCAACTTCTTTCAAATATAAAACCGTACTAATTACTACAAGGTCGGAATGGAAACAGAATTTAACTTACGATCTTTTCCTTTCAGCAGACTGCTGCTCTGGTTGTGGTAAATCTTGGGCCTGAAATTCAGACGTTT
Organism: Stictocephala bisonia; assembly: GCA_035578905.1. Lineage (NCBI taxonomy): Eukaryota > Metazoa > Arthropoda > Insecta > Hemiptera > Membracidae > Stictocephala > Stictocephala bisonia. Next base: position 1,401,738 of record JAQJVL010000133.1, read on the forward strand.
ATCATTTCACAATTACATGTAAAATAAAGTTTATTTAAAGCATTGATTTTATACACACACAGATTTCTCATCCAGTGTTAAATTCTATTGATCAAATTATTAGCCGTTTTGCTGTGCAGTTATGGAGCGCTAGTGTACTCCTTGTAAATATAAGTTCAAAAAGCTGTGGTAGCAGACTTCTTTAACCTAACAAAATACAGGCACAAATAGTCCTATTAGAAGATATCTATTGCATTGAGCCTATTGAGATGTCTATTCATCTGATCAAGAGTTTAAGAAGGGAAGAGAGAGCTCTAAAGCTACATATTTTGCACATTTATGTTATTTTTGTAAAAAAATGTATAAACGTAAAGATGTGTACAAGTCAACCTGCTTTTCCACATTGCATATATGCTAAGGCATCTCTTTTTGCCATAATTTTATTTTATAAAACATAAACTTGATGTAATAAGAATGAAAATATTCTATGTCATTTTTTTTTTATTAAAGTAATTATACATAATATTAGTTGTCGAAAGGGGATACGTCCCTCGTCAAACTGATTTTGGATGGGTGTATTTATAATCATAGTATATATAGTCTTTGTAGTTATTATTAATTAAAATACTGATGAGGATCTACGTCTGAGGCCACTGCTGAACGCCGGTAATATGAGTAACGTAGATGTCTCAGCTCCAGCGAATGGCCTCAGAGACACATTTTCATGAGAGGGTGATCCCGAACCGCCTGGAGATATTTAGGTTATTAAATGTCCTCCAATTGTAGCTGTCCCACACGCCCAGGACTCCAACGACGAAAGCATCAACAGAGACTTTAAAACCCTCCGCCGTTAGGACCTGAGCAAGTGGGTCATAGGCAGTGTATTTATTGTTTCTGGCCGCTTCAATGGCCTGCCAGCCGTCCTCATAGGCCACAGTGATATCGACGATTTTCTAAATTTTGTTTTCTCGGTCGATGACCACCAGGTCTGGCCGGCATTGGCCACCCTCTCATCAATATCGCATTCCCGGCCAATTAGGTCGGACAGCGGAACTCGCTGGTTGACCCGTACCTCTGTTCCCTCTTTAGGCCGGATTGCTATGACAAGCTGGTCAAGAATAGCGTTGTACCGCCTCGTCACTCCAGTTGCCAGGTGGACGTAGCAGTGGCATAAGACGTGGGCCGTGGTTTCGTCTTGGCGCCCACATCTTCTGCAGCGACGATCATTGGCAGCTCCCCAGCGTTTGCAGCCGTTAACCCTTTGAGGAGTAATCACGTCATATGACGTGACACTAACGATGTCCATAAGGAGTAGTGTAAATTTTACTAAAAATGCGTTTGGGAGTAAAAAATAAAATTTAAACAAAATTGTTATTATTTATTCATATAAATGCATATGAGAATATTTACATAGAATGATTCTTTTTATATTTAGTACTTTTTTTGTTAAGTACTTTTTTATTGTATGAAAAAGTTCAAAACAAGGCTCAATGCATAAGGCGACTCGGCAGTCTGGACATTCGTAAGAAGTGTCTTTTCGTTTTTTAGGATTTTGTGATGAGTTTGCACAAACATAACACTGCCTTTGTATTTTCCTTTTACGTTCTTGATTACCAGGTAGAGATTTTATGAAGTGCCGTTCAGTCAATCGGAGCGGGTGCTTATCGCCCGTCAAGGAGCATGGGATTGCCGGTTGTTTCTCTTTCGGTGTGTAGTGAGTTTCAAGGACTTTCATTCTTTCAGCAATATTCATTTACTGCCTGCCTAATTTCCTCACTTCGTAGTAATCTATCTCGATCTAAGTCCATTTTGATAATAAACTGTACACTATTTTATTTACACTTATACAATATTATATGAATAAAACACTATACACTACTAAAACATATATACACTATATACAATAAAGCCTTGTGAAAACATAAATAATACTTGATAACCACACCGTAAAAATCACAAAACACGTCCAAGAAATAGGAGTGAATAGCAAGTGACAGTGACTATTATTAGATGAGTGACAGTAGTAGGGGGAAAAGCGCGCGAATAATCACTATAGGTGAAATAAAAGCGGCAGTATGACGTCACTAATCGACCTAGCAGGGGCCGGTAGATGCAAACACATGAGTAATAACAGCTGCGATGCGTCTTCATATTCCTGGAATCATTATTTGTACAAACTCCATAACGTAGCAGCACAAACGTGGCCATATGGTATGTCACGTCATATGACGTGATGACTTCTTTGGGCCATTATCGTCGACCACGTCATTTGACGTGGTTACTCAAAACTGCACATAGTGCACACTCTTCAAAGGGTTAAGAGGAAGAACGTTCAGCCGGGCCCTATGGACGAACCGCCAGTCGGCAAATCTGGTGTAGGGCACCTGGTACAGCATATGATTTGCAGTCGGGCAGGTGGTAGTAACCTTAGCCACCCTGCCTTGGTCCGGCTTAGCAGCAAGAGTGGCTTTATAATATAGCTGTACAGAGGCGCGTAGACCGGCGGTGAGTCTCCGGCGAGAACCACTGTCAATTGTGTATGTTTGTTGGGGACCTGGAAGGTGGAGCTGGAACCCCCGCGCCTCACTAAAACCCCATCTAAGGTCTGGCAGTCTCTTTGCCAATCGCCCCAGAGCCGTTCGCACCGCCGAGAAGGTGGTAGTAGTATAGGAGTTTCCCGGGAAGTCCCCGTTGAGGTACGCAACGAGGAACTCCATATCACCTCGGCGAGCGTTACGTTGGCCTGCTGAAGCAGCAAGGCCCTCCAGAGCTAAGCTAGTGACTGCGGGGTCCGGTGAGATCAGCAGTCTGAAAACGTGCGAGACTGCTGCCAGGTCGGAGAGGTCTACGAGAGGAATGAGGCCAGCGCCTCCGCTCAACGGTGGAAGATAGACCAGCTCCGCACTGGCGCGAGATGGAAGGTTCAGCACCTTCTTACAGCCCCTTTTAATTATATTGTCAAGGCCCCTTAAGGCTGTCTTGCGGACCCTCGCCATGTTGAGATTGAATTCGAGTTGTGGCACGACGAACGTCCACAAGGCATGTAACTTTTGCCAAGGGGCGAGGAGACTGTTAAAGATCTTGTCTGCCTCCCTCTCCAATCTTGCGATGGTGGCAACGGGTGTCTGGTCGATCTTCATACCAGTAGGAACTCCCAGATGCTGGTAAGACTCACCCTCACCAAGGACTCTAAGCCGCTCACCATAAATATGGAACACGGTAGCTCTCGTTGTTCTTCTGGCAACATGGAGGGTTGCAAACTTCGTGGGCTTGAACCTAAGCCCAACCCACTCAGCAGCTGGTATCACGGCGTCCAAGAGGGCCTTCAGCGAAGCTTCTGACCTCGCCACCAGTGCGAGGTCATCAGCGTACGCCAGGACTGAGATGCCGGTATTGTGCAGAGTGGCTCCATGCTGCTCACGAAGAGCTATTAGCGGTTGAAACAGGAACTCCATCACAAGATTGAAGAGGATGGGAGACAACGTGCATCCCTGCCGAACTCCAGCAGCAAAGTTGATAGGTAGCGTGGTCCCCGCCGTGTGCTGGACGACCGTGGCACTTCCTCTGTACAGGTCCCCGATGAAGTCTAGTTGATGTTGAGACAGGCCCGCGGATTTCAGGGCGGCTCTGAGTGCTGCGTGGGGGACACTGCCAAAGGCATTAGCCAGGTCCAACCATGCCACGCAGACCTCATTACCGCGTCGTCGGGCGTCATCGAGGAGCTTCTGTAGTACGAAGTTATGCTCCAGGCATCCCTCTGACGGAGTAAACCCCTTCTGGGCCTCAGATATGAGGTGGTGGGTAGAGGCCCAGGCAGAGAGTCGGTCCGCCAGAAAACTGCACAGGAGTTTCCCAGCAGTATTGGAGAGTGCTATCGGTCGCCAGTTGGTTATTTCGTCCACAGCCCCCTTCTTGTGGATCAGCACCGTAGAGGACTCCTTCCAGGTGGACGGGAAGCGCCTGGCGGTAATGCAGATGTTAAACATAGCCGCCAGAAACGTGGCCTGAGCTGTCTCTACGGCGCCAGATTGCTATTTCAGGCCGTCCGGTCCCGGAGCTGTATTTAATGTCTTCGACAGAAGCCGGTCGACCTGGTCCGGGGTGACATGTTCAAGAAGGAGGGGTGGAACATTGGCAGCGGGGATGGAGCTATTCGGAGGGGCCGGTCCTACACATCCCGGGCGTTCTGAATACGAGTTGTTAAAATATTGAAAAATAGTCGGCTCCGGGATGGTGCAAGAGGGCGAACGATCCTCCAGGACTTCCTTCATCGCCCTGCTGATTTATGAAGATTTGAACAATCTACAGATTTTTTTTTTTTTTTTTTTTAACTTCACTCGCCAGTTGACATGGGCCTACAGGCCTGTGCTTCAACTTTATTCAAGGAGTGAAGTACCGACCGTTGGCTCAGTGGGGATTCGAACCTTGGACCTTGCCCTCCGCAGTCCAAAGCCTTAGCCACTGAGCCACCACGCCGGCACTGTTTGAAAACAGTGATTTTACTATCACATATTTAAATCTATGTAACCATTAATAAACGAGAACAATTACACAATAGGTATTTTGAGTATGACAACGACATGTTGTTAGCTGAGCTATGTACGGAAAAAGCCTATAACAGTGTGAACAGAAAGACACATGTGGACAACCCTTAAGAAAAAAGAAGTTGAGAGGAGTCTGAAAGCCAAGGTCAAAGAAATCTTTGAGAATAGTGAGAGCTTTGAGAGTGGGAAAGGAAGATCTGGATGGATGAAATAGAGGGACGGACTGCTGCAAGCAGTGAACTATTACCACTATTATTAATAACAGTACTGGATTAAATCATGAGATGGCTAGAAAGATTGGTGATAGCCTGATAGTGTTTAGTGATAACCTGATAGTTTGGGAGAGCAAGGAAGAAGAGGTACAGATACAGTTAGATACGAGGGTGGAGGTGAGGACACTCTTTTAGATGAACTTAGTCTTGGAATTTTGACCATATCATGGAGTTTTGTACACGACATACAATTATTGTCAACATTTCAACCACATTGCAGTAGGCCTCTTCAAGGCGAGTGACACACATTGTAAGTATGGTCTCTGATCAGTTAGCCTACGACAATGTGGCTGAAACATCGACAACTATTGTACATAGTGTACATTATTCTATGACGCAATTAACATTTGAAGACCAAGTTTATATTAGAATTAGTGACAACCATAAAAGTTTACCCATGAAGAATTTTAGATGAAATTTAATGGGAATACAAGTGAGTTCATGGTAATAGTACAAACAGTGGGTGGGAAGAGAAGAGGAGAAATGAAATGAAAAAAAAAAAATATTTAGTGAGGCAAAGTTAAGACCATTAGGTCCTCTCTTTCACTTAACCCTGAGAAAACTGATGTTCGTTGAGAAATAAATCAAAAAAGGTAGGAAGTTTTAAGGTATCTTGGTTGCTTGTTGCAGGAGAATGACTGTATTGACAAATAAGTAAATGAATGAGATGGGCTGGATTGGAGTTTTATGAAGGCTGCTGGCAGGCTAATGAACAATATTGATGTTTTCCTGAAATTAAGATAATTTTGTATCAAACATATTATATGCATATATTGTTGTATGGAGCAGAGAGATGGGCGATGGGACAAAGGACAGGAGTAAATTAGAGGCCTGTGAAATTAAATTTTGAGATCTTTAAGGAGAAGTTTGGAAGTGGCTAGAGGAAATAAAATTAGGAATTAAATTATTAGAAGGAGAGCTGAGGAGAAGCCATTATAGATGGAATCAAATGAGGTGGTTTTGACTCCCGAAAAGGATGAGGAAATTCAGAGTACCGAGAAGAGTCCATGATTTTTAAACCAAGTTACATATACGGGTGGGTCAATACCACTGTACGTATATGGGCGGGTGGGTGTGTCAATACCACTGTACGTGTATGGGGTGGGTGGGTGGGTCAATACCATTGTACGTGTATGGGTGGGTGGGTGGGTACACATATATATTATGCAGGATCCTTTCAACAGAACTATTTTTTTGTGGTTGTGGATCAATACCACTGTAGGTGTATGGGCGGACGGGTGGGTCAATATTATTTAAATCCTGAAAAACCTGTCTCTGCCCATACTCTACATCCCATACACGTACCGTGGTATTGGCGTAGAATACCAATATACTACGTCATACTGGAAACAGCAGTAGGGGGACTGAGAGGAAGTTCGAGAGATTGATGGTTTTTGAAGGGAGTAAAGTAGAGAAAAGAGGTGAAATTAACTAAGAGGAGGAAGACTGGTGAAAGTAGTGGGAAAGATAGGATGGGAAGATAGATCAGTGGTTCTCAAACTATAGTACCCCCAAGGGATATACGAACATTTTTAAGGGGTATCATCTGACAGCTACTTTATTTTCCCGACCTAAATACAGTTGTACTACTAAACAGTGCGTGAGACTAACGGAAGAAAAAAGATAAGAAGATAAAAGATAATGGGGTGGCCTCTGTAAAAATAAGATCCAGTAATTATTGGAAACTAATATGGATGTGTATGTATGTATGAATGAGAAAATAAATATAAAGTAGAAAATACACCAAAATTACTGGAAAATTATTAAATATTTTATAAGTGAAAAGTGAGCAAAAGCCACTTGGCAAGCTGTGAATAACGTGTTGATAAAAGAATTAAATAATGTATTGGTTGCTGATAAGCAAATGACAATGTGAATTGAAAGTTAATTGAAAAAGTTTTAGGAGATCTGTGCTGTTTAATAATAATTTTCCCAAAACATTTATGAATTCACTAAAATTGAATGATACTTTATCTATTCAGTTACTCGAATATCAACAAAAAATGTATTTCTCTACTGTTTCCACATTAATATTATTAATTCAATTTGTATCTATTTACTATTTACTGTGTTACTCTAATTCAATTAGGGGTTAATATACTTTCTTTGCATATTTCATAATTATACATTCTATTAGCAAATTTATTTACCATATCTACACTGTAGTAAATAGTTGAAGAATATAAACAGCAATAAATTATGCTAAGGAACATGTAATAATCCTGAATATAATCTTCAACAATAAAATTAGGTAAATTATTAAAATGGATATATTTTCCAACTCTACTCCATTGTCCCCTAACTTAATAACCTGTTTAGTTATTATAATATTTATTATTCTTTTACTTACAGACACTTTTTTTAATTCTTCTTCATTAACTCGGACAGGGACATTTTCGAGATCTGCGACTTTCATGATTTCTGTAAGGAATTTCTGCAGCAAGTTAAAATTGACAGCTCCTTTCTACAAAAAAAATATAAATAATCAACTACTGTATACAAAATAAAAATATCAAACTAAAAAACTTAATCGACATAGTGGCATTTTGAAAAGTAGATTTTACTTTTATAACACCATTGACAAAAGATACAACTACGCTTTGGTTGACTGTGTTTGTGTTTCCAATGTCAATATTAGAGAGTTTTAGCTCAGACCCTGTTCTTTTAAAATTTGGAGGAGAGCTTCACAGTCAGTAGTCATATTATGCCTTTTTTAATCCAAAAATTGCAAAAACAATATTTTTGTTACAACTCTTTTGGGTGTACGGATTAGTTTTAAGTTTAGAATTTATTCAGAGCAGGATCTGTTGGCTTGGTATTCCCTGTTTTATGTAGCTGAGCTTGATCAAGAAGGCGTTGTAAGAGAAGTTTTTAATTTACTGTAAACAGAAGCATTCCTTTACAATTGTTTTTTAACATCAGTGTAGCACCTCATTTTTTATGTAATAGATGAATAAGAGCATATTTTTAGTCATCTAAGGAACACTTTATGTTTCCCAGATGTGTTTTATAAGTGGAGTAATTAATTTCTTTTACAATGTTGGGCAGAGTTATTTTTTTAAACCATTTTCTGCTATAATTGTACATTCTGACTCTTTGTTGTTTTTAGGTCTTCTAAAGTGTCTAGTTATTTTAATTTCATTTGATCTTCAGTAATTTAATTTTGAGTGTTGGGAGTTTGATAGTTATTTCTGGACAGTTTAAAAACTGTACCCCAGGGCTCTATACTAGGACCATTGCTATTCATCTGCTATATGAAAGACATGCCAGAATGCCTTAGTAAACTAAATCAAATTATAAACCAACTCTGTCTTTATGCAGGCGACCCTAATCTTATAATGTCTGCAAAAACAGAAACCGAGTGAGAACTTCACTCTTTTGTGGAGCTAGCAAAAATTCAATATTTCTTTAACAAAAAAAATTCAATTTTAAATTCACAAAAACTAATTATATATCATTTTGCACAAAGCAAAGTAAAAAACAAAAATGATATAGTTACTATATATTTGTATAGATATTGAAAGCATTGTTCAAGTTCAGAATATCAAAATTCTCTACTTTTAGATAGACATCTATAAGTTGAGATTTTCATGTAGAGAATTTTTTATGTAAAATTAATTCCAGTATTTATGCTCTTAAGAGACTTTTTAATTTTTTGTATTTAGCAGTATTAAAAAGTGTATTTTACGCTCATGCCCAATCCCACATTTCTCATATGATTTGTGTTTATTAGGGACATGTAATCAAAACTCGAAAACATTTTAACTGGCCAAAAAAGAGTTCTAAGAGCAACGCTAAATTTTAAAAATGACGAATCTGTGAGAAAATATGTTATTGATTTTTAAATTCTGACAGTGCATAGTTTGTATATATTGGAGTGTATAATGCTAGTCAAAAATAACATTGATAATTTATAACACACAACGATATCCACAACTATAACATTCGAAATAAAAATGAATTTCAGAAACAGTACTACCTTATCATAAGAGGAAACACCTTACAGTAATAAAATTTTTTTAAATGTATTCCACAGTACAGTAGAACGTCAATAATCCGGATTAATTGGGACCGGACCCCATCCGGATTATCAAATTATCCTGATTATCGAAATTACCTTAAAAAAGGCCAGTATACATGATTAAAGTACATAAACATTTTAAAATTTTATATTTTCTCTTATACAATAAAAGGTTTAGAGGTGAAATTAATCAAAAACATCTTTTATGTTCAAACACTGTATTGTAATTTGTTAGTAGCAACATGTGTACAGTAAAAACATCAAACACTATTTGAGCTTTAAAAAAATGTGTAATAGGTTTTTGAAGTACCGGTACCTGAAGCAGTAGTGGTTCGTTTTTCGCAGCTATGTTCTTAATTCGTTTTAATTTTTTAGGGTACGATGTTTTAATTTTTTGCTACAAGAACAAAACAGGAAATATTAATTTTAAAAAGCTAAATGTTTGAACGGATTAAAATCCGATCATAACAGTTAAGTAAAGTAAAAAATGTCAAAATCCATTTCCGTTTAAAAATTAATTTGCATTTGAAACACAATCGGTGTGCAGTAATACGTAGATACAAATCCGGATTATTGACGGTCCGGATTTTTGACGTCCGAATTATCGACGTTCTACTGTATATTAAAAGTGTTTCTAATGAAAAAAGGTTTAAATCAAAATCAAAAGAATTTTTAGCTAAAGAAGCACTATATTCTATTAAGGAATTATGTTACTTGTAAGAACTAGTTTTTATATACCGTACAGTAAAATGATGTTATTGGTAATAGTTATTGTAAATAACTAAATAGCAATCAGTATTTAATAACTCTATTGTAATAACTATTTTCATGCATTTTGCTTCTCTAATTAATTAATTAATTTAGATGTTTCTTTTCATAATGGTATGTAATTTCAGTTGTGTAATTGTTCCAAGTCTTGGAAGCATGATGATACTTGTACATTTATAATTTCTTTGTAATTAGGGTATGATATGTTGTGATCAATTTGACATTTCTCATTGTATATGTTGAGAGATTGTAAATATTTTTTATTGTTTAGAAAGTGCGTTTTTAATGTGAGTTGATATAAGTTGAACAATGAAGGTTTTACAAATATTATCAATCCTTTGCATTTTGAAGACTAGAATTATACAAATTATTTTAATTTAATTTATTATTATTATTAATTATTGTTGCTATTTAGCTCTATAACTTTATAATATTGTTCTAAATGTCTATAAAATTAATATAGACATTTAGACATAAAAACAGTCTTGATCTTTTGTCTGTTCAACACAAAAATCAAGACTATCTGGCCAGCACATGTTTGTTTTTGCTGCACTTCAGTAAATCCATAATTTATTTGCTATCGAAAATTAACGATCCGTCAATACCTGTAGGTGGGATGAACCTCCCTCGTAGGGAGTGGACACTGTTGAATCGATTCTGAACTGGTGTTTGCAGATGAAATTACTGGAAGTATAAATGGGGATTTACACTAGGTCAGTCATGTGATTGCGGGGAGCTTATCCAAACAATGGATCACATAGTTACACAGTGCCCCCTGCACTTTTTTATGGAGGGATTAGCCAGCATAAATAGAATCAGTGAGGAAGGTTTTAAATGGCTTGATGGATTGGATTTACGTTTGTGACAGGAGATCACTTTAAATTTGTATTCAAAGAATATGCTATGATGACATTTAGATCTTTATCCAAATATGCATTGCAGTTTTTTAAAATTGACAAATGGTAGCTGACAACAAACCATATGATATATGTATTTACTACTTGGAGACAAGCTGATTTTAGTAAAACTCAAACAAAAATTCTTTGTTGGAAATGTTTAAACTCAGATAGTTTAAACTCGCTTCCCTATTAATTTCAAACAAATTTTCACAAAAATCCAACTGAGCGTTAACTTAGGATAAGTTTGACATTCAAAACAAGTTTCTGGTATCAGATCCTAAGACATCAATCAGTCTGATCACTTTCTCATAAGGAGTGGACTATGTTAAGTTGCTTTTGCATGGGTGTGGGAGAGTCAACTAGGCTACTGAAATATAAGTGGGGGATGGCAAATGATCACGCATTTGACTGCGGAGATAAAATTCAAACTAAGCATTAAATAGTTAATGATTGCCCATTGAATTATTTTCTGGGTGGATTAGCTGGTCTTCATTCAATCGAAGAAGTAGGTGTTGAATGGTTCAAAACCTGGACTTAGCTCTATGATAAGAGATAACTATTTCAACAATAAGAAAAGTAACTTTCAATCTGAGTTTTAGTTTTCTCCCCTCCTCATTTTAGCTGTCATTGAAAGACATACTATCTATCTATATATGTGTGTTTGTAAATGTTCATATTTCGTCAATAATCTAAAAGCAGTCCTAAAAATATTAATGGTACAGTTGGGTTGATTTGATTGAAAGCATATAACAGCTGATATAAATTAAGTCAAGACAGATAATACAGCAATAGATAATACAAGCAATACAGTTTACTGGGTATAGTTTTGTGAATTAAGTAGTAATAAAAACTTGATGTGGTAAAAGTAAATTATGATCACAATGCACAGAAATGAAACAATATAAGCCTGTACCATTTAATTCTTAGTGGAAATAAAAATTACGATAAACTCACCAATGTTGGTTTTCAATATTTTATTTTTTACTCGGTAAGACGTCTTAGTTTTGGAACATAAAAATATAAACAAAGAAATGTCACGAATACAACTATACTCCATATATTGATTGAATTATATTTTACTAAAGTATAATTGTTGTATAGTTGTTAAACTCACCTCAGGTGATCCTATTGCGAGGAACAACAACTGAGACATTGGAATCTCAACTTCAGCCATTTTAAATGGAAACTACACCTTAAGATATACCTGTAATAATTAATTTGTCACTTAATTAGCTGAGGTAAGTAATTGATGATGTTTAGTGGAGGACAGATAGTAATAACTAACATGTAACTAACAGTAATAATAATATCATGTTTTGAAGAGATGCTTATAGTATAAATTAAGGTGTGTGGTAGTTAACTGTATTTTTTGGTTATTTTCTATTTATTTTACAAAGCATGATTTAAAGTAAACATACTATTCACAGCATACCATATGTTATAGGTAATATCAATTTTGTTTACATTACTGTTAGCAAAATTGTGTGTGTTATCATTTATTTTATATACACAGATATATTTCTCATCTTATGTTAAATGTTGAGTCTCTAATTATCATCTGTTTTGGGAACAGTAGTGGAGTGATAGTAAGTATAGTATCATTTATATTTATTTGTATTTCAGTTTAAACCAGCGGCAGTGGCAGGCCTCACTAACAAATCAAATTACTGGGCCAAATATTCCTCCTGTTATATGAGACTTCTATTTGTAAGTAATAATATAATCAAGGATACAATAAGTATTATCCTCTGAATGGAAATACACAATGTCATTTTAACTCTTTCACTCTCAGAAAACTTGTTGTCAGGTATGAGTTAAAAAAAAGCTGTCTATCAGAGACAATATACTTGCTAAACCCTAATTGACAAGTTTGCAGAGCTCCAATTAAAACTTAACATTTGATCATTAACACAATATTGGTCGCACCCTCCACTATTGCGTGACTTGTCGCATGTTCTACAATTGTAGAACACTGCTTTCCTTTTTTCTTTCTTTTTTTAACAGGTATTGTATTTTCAAACTCTATGACCTTAGGTGTGTACAATATACTATTTAAGACTATATATTTTAAAATTAAATTGTTATTTGTACAATTACATCCGGAAATATAACATTATGCAATTCGTGGTTATCTTAGAATCATATAAAAAAGTTTAGCAAAAAAGTTTAACAAAAAAACTTTTAATACATATCCAAAAACTTAAAACTAAAGTAAAATGAACATATTATACAATAAAAACTTAGAGAAAATGTTTTTTACTTTTATAACAATTGTTACATACGCTCTTATGGTAGTTGGGGCACACCCATCTTTGACATTTTTTACTATAACTAAAGAATATATACAATATAGAAAGAAAAATAATCATGTACAACAGCAATAAATTGACAGGCAAACATTAAAAAAATTAAATATGTACAAAGAATCTATAAAAACCTACTAGTACACCAATGGCCGCACATTCTACAATAGTAGAAAACCTAACTTCTTTCAGATTAGAGTGGCACTGATCTGAGATGTAGGTAGGAGTATAGGGGAGAGTTACAGTAACCCCTAAGGTCATTTAAAACAGAATCTATTATTTCAAAACTAGCTTGGTGTGATAACTAGGCCTTTTTGTGTGATAGCTGCAGTAGCTGAGATAAAAAATTTTGTGACAGTCCAGTTACCTGATTTGTTGCTTGTTTATAAGTACCCAGAGGTACGTACAGCTTTAGATTTGCTGGGGACTCGAACAAAATCATGCCCTTTGTACTAATTACGTACAGACACACTTATGGTGTGCTTACATGATAACACAAAGCACAGCGGCTGTAGCTAAGGCAGTGGCTTCCCGAGCAGCCACTCCGGGTTTTATTCGTGGTGTAACCATGAGATTTTTACCCTTATGCTGATCCTGTGGTTCTGAAGTCACGTTAAAGCGGTGGTCCAATAATTCTACAAAATAAAAAGGGCTCATCTAAGCAGGTGAGGGAATTCTATCTTAATTGGGCATCTATCTTAACTAAAAGCTAAAAGAAATTTAATTATTTAACGATAACTAAAATAAAGTTTTTGAATAGTTAAATGGAATTGAAATAGGAACTAAAGGTTTAAAATACAACTACCTAGAAAGCAGATAATATTACCCTTCTGGCTAAAGATTAGTCCAAAGCAAAAATCCAAATTTAAGAACTACAAAAACGAGCAGTGAAAATTTGACTAAAAAAAATTAAAAACTAACAAACATTCAAAACTCACAGAAAAACCTACGAATAAGTAAAAAAAAATATAGGAACAACTGACCACTTTAAATATGTTGAATGGATGAGTTGGATGCATTAGAAAAGAAAGGAATCCAGTTTAAGGCACACCTAAACAATGGAAACTTAACTAAAGAGACAATAAAAAGTTGCTATCGTGGAGTTCCAAACTGAAACATTAGAGCACAGTTATGAAGCCAGGAGCATTGTATGCTACTTCTACAATGAACAATATAAGACTGTTAGAAAATTTGAAAAAGATAAAGAAAAATACTATGATCAACATGTCAAATTAATATCTAATAAAAATCTGGAAACAAAGGAATTTAAAAACTCTCAGACACCATGAGAAAAAGAAGAATTAATTTTTACTCGCATATCTCTAGGGTGGAAAAAAGCAGACTCACAAAACAAATATTATAATTAGTTTACAGTAGTAAAACAAAAGCTAATTAGGACATGAAAGTTCAAGACGATTTAGATTTTGAAGAAATCTTCTAAAAAAAAAGCAGTTTATAACCAAATATTGAATTTCCTGGAAACCAATTCATAAAACAATCCATCGCAATTCAGCTTTCGGCCAGGGAAATCAACTAAATTGACACTAATTCAATTTGTAGAGAAAATTGTTGATGCACTTGGATCAAAACAATCGATCTCAGTTGCTTTATTGATTTAAGCAAAACTTTTGATCTTGTGAAGTTCCCCTTACTCATAAAAAAGCTAACAAAAATTGGTATTCACAGACAATGTTTAAATTGGTTTACAGTCTACATTGAGAATCGATACCAGTTTGTCAAAATCACCAACTATACCACAAAAAAGAAAATTTACAAATCCAAAATACAGAAACAAATTTCTGGCTCCTCCGGGGTCTAGTCTTGGCCCATTAATTTATATTATTTATGCAAATTACATTGTACAGGCAGTTCCTATTAACAAATTAATCACTTTTGCAGGTGATACAACATTAATTAACATAAGCAATATTATCAATATTTAAATTTATATGTACATAGATCTCAATCAAGTTGCTAATTATTTTGATACAATTGACATGCTAATAAACAAAACCTAAACAACATTTATCCACTTTGAATCATCAAATTAAAAAAGTAAACTCAACCAAATTAATGTATTCCTCAAAGAAACTGATTTAATTGAAACCGATAATACAAAATTCCTTGGTGTAATAGTAGAATCTCAACTGAATTGAAATGAGAATATTGATCATATTTCTACAAAATTATCCTTGGGACTTCACATATTAAGAAGGATCTCTAAATTGGGAAATAAAATGATAACCATAAATTGACATTACGTATTCATATTTTCACATATAAATTATTCCAATAGTGTTAAGGGAATCCTCATAAAGTAAAAACCTTAATAGAATATTTTTGTTGAAAAAAGAGCATTGCAGTATATTGAAAATCTTAAACCTTCCGAATAACGTAAAAGGGGAATTGTAAATATTTAACAATATCTTGATTGTTACATCATTATATATACTTGAGTGCATCATTTACTCTAAAAACATTGAATTTAATACATTGAAATTAAAAAGAACATGATTACATCACACGTAACACTAATTTTTTAGAATATTATAAAACTCATTGAAACTAAACCGTCATATATTTGCCGAAAATTCTTTGACAAATTACCATTAGAATTGGAATGTCAATTACAATCAAAACATTTGAAGAACAAAGTACAAGCTTGGCTTGTCAAGGAATGTTATAGTATCAATGAGTTTGTTTTTTTTTTTTATAGGGCTCGCATATTCTTATAGAAATCCAATATTTAATACTTTGGTACCTTAAGTGGATCACGATATAATGTTATGTAATTACTGTACTTTGTAAATTGTACACTTGACAACTTTTATATCTCTTGAATAAGGTTTTTGTCAAGGCTAAATAGAAAAAAATGAGTTAAATGTTGGAATGAATGAAAAATATTGGAAACGTCATCTTTCTTGTTAGTTCTGAGATTTGCCTTGGTGAAAATAAGTATATACAATAAAATATGGTTTAATATCATTTAATGTACAAGAAAAATCACATACACACACAGCCAACTAACTTAAATTTAAACCAGGACTAGGAATACACTCCCCCTTCTATATGTAACCAAACAAGACTTGAAGAACATTACTGTACATGGGTAAATTTCACCCAAAATGTTAAACCTGAGGTTGATAAAATAATGCTTTAAAATGATTAAAAGTTAAAAATAATCAGATCAACAAAAACAATAGTGATTTAATTTAAGTAACTGTCCATCTTATTTTAATTCCCAACTACTTAAATCAACCCCAATATTTTGAATAACCTCTTGAGCTACAGAACATCCTAAGGCAAGACAACCTATCAGAGGTTTATCTTGAAGAAGAGCAACAAGAAACCCTGCGACAAAAGTATCACCAGCTCCTGTGGGATCTTTAATCCTCTTTGGATCTAAGTATGGGACATTGTACTTTACCAAACTTCGATCACCACAAACACACAGAACAGGATCACTGCCTTGAGTTATAATTAATGTCTTACCAAAACCTCCCATTTGATTCAATTTAAATGTACCTCTATAATTGTCCTTCCATAGAACACAATGCAAATTAACAGCCATTTCATCAAAAACATTTCTTTTTATTTTTAAGATATTAGCTAAAGATATAAGTTCTTCTTTGTTCCCTATTACAATATCTGCAGCACAAGCAACAGTAGTTAAAGCTTCAGGGCAAATATCAGCAACATACACACCACAGATGTTAAAAACAACAACTACTCCATGGTTGTGGCACAGTCGTATCGCTTCAAGAGCTACTTCAACACTGTGAGTAATGAAAAACCCCTCGATGTAAGCTATGTACACTTCTTGAATCACTTGTAAGTTCTCCGGAAAATTGAAATCTTCTAACCTGTAAATCTCGGCTGCCCCCAAATGAGCTATTAGAGATCTTGACACTCCATTAATTAATGCAACTGCTTGCCCTGTCTTAAGACTGGAATGCTTTGCATACCTGTAACAATTATATACAGTAGAAAATTAAAATAGCAAGTAAATCAGTTGTATCATAAGTAACTTAAAACAGTGTCTCTACATTAGTTATGTACCGTTCAAAATGTATGTACAGTAATTGAGCACATCTCTTCCAGGGTTACAAGCATTTTCATTCATTTTTGAATTAACAATATTGTTTTCATAGCATTGTATTTATTACTGTACATTTTTGAATGGGATAAAGTTATTCCTATATAATTTAAATATGTAAATATAAGTTACCAGTATTTAATGAATACATTGTCACAATGGGATATTCTGTGATACTGTATAGTACTGGGTATATTTATAAAGAAATAAAGTAGACCCGTCTTTGCTTGTAATAGTTGTAATGTATGACATTTTATAAACAAAAATTTAAAATATGTGATTTATGTGTTTACCTTGTTTCTACTCCAGCATTAATCAATTGAGATTCTAGAACACATCCTTCTTCATCTGTTCCAAGACCTCCAAACAACACACAAAATGATGGATGACCAACAAGCTTTTGAACAGTTCTTAAAGTGTTTTGAGCACAACCCCCAGGACTACGTGTCACTTCATAACCTGCCCTGAAAAAGAGAAATGTTCAGTTTATATGAATTGAAGGCATATTGGATGAAAAAAATACTTGAGTGAATAACATGGTTCTTGACTGGATAGGAATCTGTGTTAGCTTAGAATTTTTTAATTAAACATTTTAGTGAGATTTTGTTACCACTGGATTATTTTGGTAGCAAGAGTTTTTACTCTCCAAGTACTAACATAATATGCAATGATTAAGCAGATAGGTATTGTAAAGCCGCCATAGCCATAACAATGATTTAATTTTTATTAAATCATTGTTAATGTAAGATTCAACAGAAAATAAAATGTATAATTTCATAAAGAGCTGTTTTGAATCTCTCTCCTACTTGAAGTGCTCATGTAAACGATGGAGTGTTACCCTCTAATTTTGACAGAGTAAATTTTGTTTAGGAAGGACATGGGCTACATCACTGCCTAAGTTACAACATTTATTTGTCAACAAGTGTATCTGTGCCAAACCTTTTGATTGTTCTCCAGACCTAACATACATTTCTTTGTAATTGTTTTTTTTCAGTCATTATGTAATGGCAGATGACAAGTTGCTAGTATTTCTTTTATTTCTGAGCTTTACATGAAATTTTTCATTCTATCCAACCATACCTAATTTTCCCTAGATGCAATTTGCTAATTAGTGGTGTCCTGAATGCAAAGTTGCCATTCATTTCAAATGCCAGGCAAACTTTGACCACTAAGTTACTACTGCCCGGAGCTGAGAGAAAGACGTTGACTTGCTTGTCTTTAAGGAGTCAAATTATAACTGTATGGGGTTTTCTACTAAAGAAACCTATGATTTATAAATAAGCACAAACCTTTTCACATTTTAATAAATAGAGCTTCATTTGAATAATTTTTTGTTCAAAATATAGTCTGTTTTTATTAACTTTTTAACCTTGGGGAAACACTACTATATTTTGCATAGAAAATACTAACAGTAAACAAAAATTACCTCCACAGTAATTTTTTTTGCTGCAGTCATTTTAATATCCTAATATTTATATATTAAATTTTAAAAAATTGTTAACATATTCAAAATATCCATAAAAGTTACAATACAGGTGTTTTCAGAAAAATTTCAACTTTTACTATTTATTTGAAACAGCATATTTCATAAGTAATGAAAATAGGAATTTTTTACTATTTATAAACATTTTTTTCTTTAATTTTCTTTATCTTTAACTTTTAAAAAAAATCTGGTGGACTGTTACAATCTGAGAACTTATGAATTCTCCTTATAACGTAAAGAATGGATTAAGCTATAATCTGATTATTTAGTTAGAGTTGCTACCGTTTGGTGTTATTTGTTATTTATAATTTTAGTATACAAAATCAAAATCTTTATTGGACCAAATTAACAATAATAATTTGCATTAGCCAAGTCATACTACTATTAACTAAAATTAAACAGCATAGCTCGTAACATTTAATATGAGACATCACTTAACCTATATGATATGACAAACCTATGTCACCTTCCTGACAAAAACTCACGAACGCCGTTTACTACAAACTTAACTATATAGTGTAAGTTAATTAGTTTATCGTACCATTACACAATATTGTTATACTTTTTTGCTGTTAAGGAGTACTGTTTAGTTTCTATTGCTTAATACTAGGGTCTAGTAATGTTTTTCCAGTTATAGCCTAGTGTTTATTTAAAATTGTAACATATATTTAAATCATTGTATAGTCGACGTTGTCATCATCATCTCAAAATACCGTTATATCTTATAACTGTATAACATTTTATGTGACTCATATAGGCCTACATTAGGCTAAGTACTTACTATTACTTTGCACGTCAAAGCTATTTATTGTAACATCTTGATTTTATTTATAGTTCGTAACAAAATGGTAAAACTGTTGGAAATAAATAAATAAAAAGTGTATTCTCTACTTAAATAATAAACATTACACATAAGTTTATGTTTAAATGAAAATGTGCATAAACGGCAAAAAGGGCTTTCAATATACATATATCAACTGCCAGATGCAGGTTTAAGAGTAGTTTTCAAAACACAATTTATTAATGGCCCAATAACTGGGCAAGTAAGGGACCTACAGTACAGCTTTATATGGAATTCAGACCATGTAGTATTGCTCTTTTCTCAGCTAATTGACAAGCCTGAAACTCGGTTCTCTCCCCTAGATACAACATCAGGACACTGACTACCACCCAACATGCACACTCCAGACTTTTCTAGTAGTGTCCATGTAGATAGCAACCATTGAACAGACACCATGTCGGTATTAAGATGACCGATTATAGAACCTATCGCCTACAATCTCCACACAACACTTTGCCCCCAAGTAGCTGGATTACAACACTGTGCCCACTAGTGCTGACATATAATTAGTAACGATTTATGTCTGTAAATACATTTCGTACAGTGCAATTAATCTATGCAGTGAATGCTGGTCAACGATCCAGTAAGTAAATGCATAGGCCTAGTTGTTTCGCTATCTCAAGGAAAATAATGCTGTGGCAAATGATCTAGTTTAAAATTTGTGTTCAGTGTAACCTTGTCAAAATAATGAAACAATGTCTGAGAATTCAGGCTATTTATGTATTACCAAAGGTATTACCATTTTGTAAGATTTTACAAGGAAAGTCAAGATCATATAATAATTAGTTTTGACATGCAACATTAATAGTTAGTAAGTAGCCTACCATATATGAGTTACATATATAACCTATAACTAATCAACTTGCAGTCTGAATCATGAACGAACAACATTTAAGGTATACATAGCAATAGGCCAATAGCGTCAATAATCTAAAAGTAGTCTAAACTATACAAAAATATAAATCATCTAAAAGATAAGTGATATGACAAAAATAAGATTTGCTAACAAGTATATTTTACATGTTTTGATAGGACTATCAAATCAAATACTCTTTTTTTCGTTAACATAAAGAAGTCAATTGTTACAAAAGTCAAATTAATTATGGACCTTATATGCTCGTAAAATACAAAGAATGAAACTAGTTTTCTACAGACTGAAAAAGTGGGAATAATGTCCCCTTTCTCTGATAAAGAAAGGAGCAAAGTGAGCAGTTGAGTGCTTTATTTCCCAGACAAAATAAACTTGATTTAACCCACTGTTAATAAACTGTCCATTTTATCTACAAGTACATAAATATGTATAATTGGAAAGCTGTACTTAGAATGTAGGAAATAACTGTTATAAATAAAAATTACCTATCTATAGATGATAAAATATCCTTCAATTCCTCCACATTAACCTCTTTTTGTCCATCAGGATTTAAATTATATTTTTCTAATAAAATTTTATCTTCTAGGACCACTGATATATCCATAAGAGGGTTTCCAAACCCAGCAATAACATGAAAATTATAATGTTTATTTAAATTCATAACTCAAGTCTCAAAGAACTGTTTACAGCTTACGAATTCAAACACCAAACTGTCATCGTCAGCTGGTCAGCTCATAGTGCACAGCTGTCATACTTTTTTCGACAAATCTTACGTACATGTTGTTCATTATTGAATGTAGTGGATAAAACCGAGTAAGGCTTCTTTCACATTACACGATTTCATTCGTAGGATATATTTTTTTTTATTTTTTTTTATTTATTGTATAAAATAATAAAATAAAATAAAAAAAATTAATTCCATACGGAAAATAATTTTTAGTCAGGAAGGATATGGGACCATTCTCATTTAACGAATCCCACACGGAGACGATTTTTTCCGTGTAGCAGTCGTCCACTGGCACTAGAGCTCGACGATTTCGTGTCATCCCTTGGGCTCAGTGGCCCACAGTATCAAATGGCCGCTTGCAAACTACACGATTTCCTTCGTACGATGATGACGTAGTTCTTACCAGTCGATCTTCGCGTGGCTATATAAAAGTGGGGTTTCTTTTGTGAATTTGTTCAAAAGATGGATAGCATCGAAAATTACACTTTGATTAATATTATCATTGACCATAATAAATTTGATTCTTATAACGCAAACCAAATAAATCATTAAAACATTAACACTTAATGAACTTCTAATTTTAAAAAAATATGAACATTTATTACAATTTCAATAATTTGTATCTACATGATATTATAATAAAAACATCAACAGTTTGAAATTGTTTATTATTACTTGATCCTTATTGAGTGTTCATTAATAATAATAGCATAGACCTTCAGAAGGTCTATGATAATAGTTTATTGTGTGTGTTCGAACATGAAATCTCACCAGAGAAGAAAATATATATATATATATATAATAAAATAATATATATAAATTGTACCATGTAATATAAAGTAATATTATTAAATCATTTTGGTGGATGGACATTTTAGCAGTGCATGTTAAATATTTTGTACGAGGATATCCTTGTATGTATATGAAGATTAACATTAATAATACTGTGACATAATTTTTGTTCATGTTTGATGGCTTCTTCCTTCTTATATCGTTAGGAATGTTATTACAAAATTACTGAAAAACGCTTTAAAATTGATTTATTCACTTTGGGCTACCTTAAGAGACCACCTATAACAAATCTTGTACAATAGAACATACTTAAAGCATAGGCCTTCTTAGAAGGTCTATGCTTAAAGGTGTCTTTCGATTACCACTCCTAATGTAAAACAATCTTAATAAAACATTGAAAAGGATAGGAAGGACATTAAATATTTATAAATGGGAAAATAGCTCGCACGTCTACTCTTCTTGAGGATAATACATAAACAATAATATTGTGTTACTTTAACCTGTTAACTAAAAATTGATCATAGCGAAATAAAGACTTTGCAACAGTTAAGTATCACAAAAATGTATCAAGAAATAAAATTTCCTAATAGAGG
Source organism: Stictocephala bisonia (assembly GCA_035578905.1). Lineage (NCBI taxonomy): Eukaryota > Metazoa > Arthropoda > Insecta > Hemiptera > Membracidae > Stictocephala > Stictocephala bisonia. The sequence continues at coordinate 1,423,927 of JAQJVL010000133.1, forward strand.
TTCGTATTTTAGATTGATCTACTCTGTGTATATTTCAAGAACAATCTATGAAAACATGTAAGATCTATTCATAGTTATTCAAGTTAGACAGACAAGTAACTGCAACAAATATACTTCGGATAAGTTTTTGTATGTAGCCTACTCACTGGTGGCAATAAACAAGAACGGAACGGAGTGAACGTCCATTTCTTTAAGGGGAGTCGGATGACCCCCTGGGTCAAAATTTTCAATTTTTTTTCTGCTGAAATTAGTTTTAAATATATTCCTATTTATTTTAAACAAATTTCATGCAAATCCGTTGAGTCAAACTCAATTAACATCACTTTTTATAAAGCAATACATGGAGAGTTTAACTGTAACTGTGCAACTTTAAATGCGATTTCCCGAAAGTTTAGATTTGTTCCACTTATGTACCTTTTTCTCAGGAACCACTAAAGATATCTTTACAATTTTTTTTTGCTTGAAGATAAAATTAAAGAGCACACTTTAACCCGGGCTTTTAGCGAAATTCTCATAAATAAATTTTTTATTACTACTTTTTTACAAAAAATCTGTAATTTTTTTGATGTATTTTTAAAAAAAATCCTAACCATACTAATTTTTTGAATAACTTAAAAACCCCGGGTCAAAATCTTAATAAAAGTCTAATAAAAGTAACTAAAAAAAAAAAATTGGGTGTGCGTCGGACCACACGGTGGAAGTTATACTTCTTTGGCCATTCTCATACACCCACTCACGCACACAAACAGACAGGATATATAAATGAAATATAAGACATTTTTCAATATTATTCAATATATTTATCTTCAATATATTATACGTGACTTCATTATTATATTATACACCTATATTATCATTATCAGTAATTTCTTCGATTAAATTTCTTCGATTAACAATCGATTAATCGATAGTTCTTTAAAATTTGTTCTTACTTTTCAGCGTGACGCGGTTTCTTGACCAACATCCCATCCCAAAGTGTCTAACGGGCGCAAAGAAGTATAACTTCAAAAAGTTATGTTGATATCTTATATAGTTTCTGAGAAAAAGGTACACAAACTTGATCAAATTAACATTGGCAGCACAGGGCCATCCGACCCCCTTTTTTTTCAGCCACCAATCACTTTTTTCAGCTGGTAAGCAGCTGTTATTATTTCACACTAAATATTGTTCTACTACTTTTGTTTACATTTCAGTTCGCTTGATCCCCTGATGAAAATATTTATTATTTATTTACTAAACTGACCAGGTAAACGGTTAAGTTAGTACTCTGAACAACAAGCAGATATTATTCTATCCTGTAAAATCTATGTTGAACTTAGACAAGAATTATTTTTATTCACCATGGGAGATAGCCGATGTTCTGGTAATGTAAAAGTGTAAGTAAGAAATCAGCATTATATTTTTTGTAGACCTACATTTATTAAAAAAATACAGGCCTAATTATACTCACTGATGATGAACAAGTTAATATTGGGGAGGCGTCTAGAAAGTGCATAAATAACCCCAAACCCCAATAGAGGTTCGACTGAGAAACTCTTGACATTTTCTTGATGAAGTTTAACTTACTTACTTAAACTTAGATGTCTTGCTCAGTTGTCTCTGGTTGGAGCGATAGTTGCATCAGAGTGTCCATATAGTAACGGTCACTTGGTTGGTAATATAGGTTGACATAGGGTAGGCTTATCGTAGTAGGCTGGGAAGGGCATCTAGGCTAGGCTATTTTGTTAATTCGATGTAATATTCTATTTTGTATGGGCACAATGTAAGCAGGTGCGTTTTCAGCCGAATTTTGAGTTTGGAAATGTTTTCTAAGCTTCTAATGTTATCTGTATGTACAAGATTTTCTTCTATGTAATCTGGTTTTCTTGCATAAAGTTTAAGTCTATGGTATTCTGAAAGGATACTTTTTTACAGGAAGAATTGAAAAACCATATTGTAGTCTTTCAAATAATTAACTACCAGCACAGGGTACTTTTTTGCCATAAGACTGGATCCAAGGCGTACTGAGGAAATTACGTTATTAAAGTGATCACTCAACTTGCTCACTCACCCCACCTCAGCCACTCATATTCATTGCTTTACCTCTTGTTCACCAACCTATATACGTTAAAGGTTAGGTAGGCCTAAGGTTAAAACTATGTAAGCTATATCACAAGGACACTAAGGACGCAACTAATTTCTTCAATTGATGGGAACAAGCTCATTTCATATGATCAGACTTTCAGACGTTACGGTTTGCAATCATAATATTGCTTGGGATTGGTTTAGAAGCCTAAAAACAAAGAAAATGAAATGAAAAATCCATTTATTCCCTGATAACAATACAAATACGAACAAATATACATTAGAAAAATACATGAAATTGATTCCCCACATGGAGGGCTGCCTATGTGTAGTGAAAACAAGTCCAAAACAGCTAAAATGCTGTTGGTCACTGCTAACTTTCTAACTAAAACTAAGATGAAAACTAGGAACTTAAACCAGTTGGATAATAATATAATATCACATATATGCATGTGCTTAGAAAGATGCAGATAAAAATGAATAATCATTATCATCAGGTGCTGTGGTTTGCGACAGTGAAAATATGTTAATACAGGTTTATTCTACAATATAATATTAAGCTGAAGATAATGTTCAAAACGGTAAGTATAACTGTACATTTTAAATTTATACACAGGCCTCTATATATTGGTATAGTACAGTTTTTATAAACTATATAGCTGTTATAGATTCTGTGTAACTGATGTTTATCTGTCTAATTTAATGTAGGTATAGTGTATAGGGGTATGGCTTGAATTTAGGCTTATTATCTTATCTAGATAAAATGAAGTAACACAGTTTTTATGAGGCTTATTTATTAGATAGTAAGTCTAATGTTTGGTTTGAAGAAACCTTACTATTGTGGACCTGAAGATATCTATTATTTTCATAAAGCAATTACTCTTAATAATGACTTTTTAATGTTAAATGAAATCGTAGGCTATCCCCTTTAAAAATACATCTTTAACCCTTTCCACTCCAATTACTGGGAACCCAGTTTCCCTATCAGCTCCATTTACTTTTAAGCAAAGATTGCCTACTACATTTGTTCAGTGGGAAAAACATATATCTGATAGTTCCAAAAAGCTGATGTATTTTTTCTTTGTTTCTTCTATGACTAAAGTATAGATTAATATAAAATAAAACATATATTTTTATTTTCAACATTTTTTAATTATATATATTTATTGGAACAAAATTTAATTTCTAACAAAAAAACGGATACAAGAAGATTTTTTGAAAAATTTTAAATAGGAAGAATAGTATTTGTTGTTTGTTTTTTGTTGTTTGTATCCTTACAAACAAAAAAAAGTCATTTTCAAATATTTTGGACTAAATTATACATAAAAAAATATATAATTCTAAAACCGAATTTTTTTGAAAAACAACATTTTTACCAAAAAAATTATTTTCACTGCAACTAGTAAACAATTGCTCCATAAATTTTATTTTATTGCTTAGCAACAGTCAAAAGGTACATAATTTAGACCAAATTTGTAAGTAAAGCTTTTTTTCAATAATTCAAAACATGTTATCAGCTAAAAATATAAACAGACAAAATCTAATAGCCTACTTGCAACGCTCTTTCATTTTCGTAAAAATAAAAATATTTTGAATAAACAGTAAAACAACAACGATAACCTAGCAACAACAATGCGTTTTATAAGCTCATTACGAACGATAACATATGACGGAACAAAGTGAGTGCAGATAGCTGTTGCAGTCAGCCAGCTGTTTACAGAGCAGCCACAGACGACAAACATTACATTTTCTGAGGTTTGTTTACCGATACTAAACTCAAACGGTTCCGAAAAAATTCTACAGATAGCAGCACATATCAAACAACAACCCTAGCGGTCAATAATGTAACTACGTCAGTCTAAATACAATCATAGAACGTTATTATAGAGACGTCGGGCCCGGCCCGACATTGGAGTTAGTGCGGTAAGTTGCGTGGCGGGGCTGCCCCGCCACTTGAGTGGAAAGGGTTAAATGTTTAGTAATATTATTGTTGTATAATGGGACCATGACCATTATAAATTTGGTTTACATTGTTGTAGGCTGGTCTGTGGTGATGTTAATGGCAAGTTCAAGACATTATACTCTAGAGTTGACAAAGTTAATAAAAAGAGTGGACCATTCGATCTTTTGCTTTGCGTGGGCAATTTTTTTGGACCTAATACTTCTGAGAGTGAGTGGAATTTGTATAAATCTGGGAAGAAAACAGGTAAGCCCACTTTTATATAACAGTATTATGTCAATTATCAGTTCTTTCAAAATAGTCTCTACTAGTTGAGAAATAGTTTGGCTTAAAATTTTTCACAATTCAGATTTATCTATCAAATTGGAAAATTGTAACTGGTTGCTGTAAATATTTGTACTTATATTCATAGGAATGCTATCTCTTCAAAAGTCGATCCACCGAAATGAGAACAATATCTTAATTGAGAGGAATTTTTGTGTTTTATATTAAGCTAAAAATCTTTGTTAGCTTAAGACAATAGATATAAACTAAACTTTTGTAAATAGAGTTGATGAATACTGTTAAGTTCTAGCAATATTCAAGTTTATAGGTGTGATTTTAAATTATTAACATATTAGTGCCGATTGTCATTTTGCCAATCTTTTAACTTGACGTAAGCATTTTACAAGTTTTATGTCAAAAAACCGATTTTAAATATTTTTGTTGAAAAGTATGTTATTTTGATGAGTTACATAACTTAAAATAATTCAAAAATAAAAATAAAAATGTCTTAGTGTATTTTTTGCATTATTTATCATGGGCCTCTAAAGGAGGCCCACGACGGCCTGTTGTAATAACATATTACGTCTGGCCATCGTGAGCCATTAGAGGCCCATGCGGCTCTGTGCCTATAGTAAATACTTTATGTAACAACTGTTCTGAAAATCCAACGTTATGTTTAGATTGTTTCAATAAAAATCATTAGGAAAAGAGTGTCTCACTTTTTTATATGATTTGACAATATTTTACAACTTTAATTAATAATAAACTAATATTTCCGTAAGTAATACTTTTTAAAATTTTTTCACCGTTATGAGCACTCTAGACGGCTGCTTTAGTGTTAACTAAAGTGATTCTAAGCAGCCGTCACGGAGCTACAACAAAACATTGAAATAAAATTCATGCGTGGGCTTCTGGAGACCCAAAGCGGCCAGAAGTAATATAGGACGTGGGCAATATGTATACCACGTCATCCCTGTTGAATGACCACATGGGCCAATAGAGGCCCATTTTGGTGCGAACGTGTTAATGCTTAGTCAGGTACATTTTGTCTTTTAAACATTATAAAAAAAAAAATAGTGAAGATTAGTTTGGAAGATGTACAGATCAATCAATAATCTTCCAATCCACCATTCCAATCCAGTTAAATCAATGACCATAGAAAAAATACTGCCCAAGGTAATGCATTTGCTGTAGACATGCCTATGCTGATATCTAATGGTGATTGGTGTTCAAATAAGCACTTTGACAACTGTTTAGTGTATTATTAGCTTTGCTATTAGTCACTTCAGCATGTTCTGGAGGGATACAGAGAGAGGATTGAAGTGATATAGACATAGGGGTACTGCTGGTAATATTTGTGAAAACAAACCTGGACTAATTTTAAGTTGACAGTCTTCTTTTTTTATAGTCAGTGGTTAAATATTGTCTAGCAATGCTCTGTGATTCTTACAAGTAATGTGGACTTGCTACGTATTTCTGAAAATAAATATTTTCAAAATATGGCAAAAATGACTGATAATTTAAACGGTTAATTAGCTGTTAATTAAATAATTTAAAAATAATTCACCAGTCCTCCAAGCTACAAATCAATGTCAGGCCTCCTGGAGTAATTTACTCCAGTTTTACGACATATTTTGGTCATAAGTTAGTATTTCAAATTTATTTTCTATACATTAACGTAATTAAAGCGTGTTCAATAAACAAGTCTTGATAAAAATATTCACCTTGTAATTCATTTTCAGTGCCTGTTTACACCAATGTTCTGGGCCCGAATGACCAAAGTCAAGTTAAATACTACCCTGAAATTAATGGATGTGAACTTGCTCCAAATATCAGTTACTTAGGTAAGTTGAAGATTTCCCTCAAATTATAAAAAATAAATTCACACAGGCTAAAACATTTTTTATTAATAAATGAATAAATTAACATAATAATTGAGTACCTTTTTAATTTAATTTGATGGCATGTTTAAGAAATTTTGGTCCATCTTCATTGTGATTTCACAAACGTTATAAATTTGATGGTGACTCAGACTATTAATGAAATGCAATATATTATCTTCTCAGATGTGCTTACCAGTGGGCTTTTGCACTTTCAATAATTTATATACTCTCTTAAAATTTCAAGAACTAGTAAATTATGTATATTTATTTAGTAAGCTGAAATAAAAGTAAATGTTGATTATGGTTGTTGACAAGCTATTAAAAATAGTTTAACTAAACATTTGTAGAAGCATATTAGTAGTTGTAACAAATCCTATTGTTTGTATTTTGTTTTTTCATAGTGTAGTATCCTATGACATTGTACTATATAGAACCATATTAGTAACTGTAGTATTTTGTATTTAACTTTTTTTATAGTATATTATTTTATAACATTTTACTGTAGAAAAGTACAGAACCATCTTAGTAACAGATCCTTCTATTTTACTTTTTTGTAGTTTAGTATCCTATAACATTTTGATGTGGAAAAGTACTGAACCATGTTAGTAACTGTAACACATCGTTCTATTTTACTTTTTTGTAGTTTAGTAGGCTATCCTATAACATTTTGATGTGAAAAAGTACTGAACCATATTAGTAACTGTAACACATCCTTCTATTTTACTTTTTTGTAGTTTAGTTGCCTATAACATTTTGATGTGGAAAAGTACTGAACCATATTAGTAACTGTAACACATCCTTCTATTTTACTTTTTTGTAGTTTAGTTGCCTATAACATTTTGATGTGGAAAAGTACTGAACCATATTAGTAACTGTAACACATCCTTCTATTTTACTTTTTTGTAGTTTAGTATCCTATAACATTTTGATGTAGAAAAGTACTGAACCATATTAATAACTGTAACACATTGTTCTATTTTACTTTTATTGTAGTTTAGTATCCTATAACATTTTGATGTGGAAAAGTACTGAACCATATTAGTAACTGTAACACATCCTTCTATTTTACTTTTTTGTAGTTTAGTATCCTATAACATTTTGATGTGGAAAAGTACTGAACCATATTAGTAACTGCAACACATCCTTCTTTTCTTTTTGTTCATAGTTTAGTATCCTATGACATTTACTGTATAAAAGTACAGAAACATATTTGTTAAATCATCAGATAATTGAATTTTTCTGTCTAGTAAACTGGTAATGTAATATTGTAAAGTAACATGTTCATTATATTTGTTCACAGGAAAGCGTGGCGTGTTCAATGCCAGTGGAGGGCTGAAAATTGCGTATGTGAGTGGTATAGAGGGTACAGAGACTTCTGAATATTGCTTCACTGCAGCAGATGTAATACGGGTCCGTGATTCATGTGTCAGAGGGCAACCTTCATACCGTGGCATTGACATTTTGCTGACTTCCCAGTGGCCTAAAGGTGTTACGCAGCAAGACAACAAAACTGTTAGTATGTGTCTTGGTAATCAGTCAGTTAAAAAATAAAATCCAATCAACCCTTACTCTTTAAGTGTACATTTATATTCATTGAGCAAAATAAAAAAAATACATAAGCATATTATATATCCATTCCCACTTACATATTTACTAACATACATATTCACTGCAAATTGATATTTGGAATCATGTTTCTTTTCATAATTGCTGGTAACAAATTCTTTTATAAAACAAACAAATGAATTTATAACTAAGCTATTCTTTCAACAATTGTAAAAAGGCATGAGATATATTGCTCTAAACTTATAAAAATGTTATAAACGTTAAACAAATTGTTGTCTTCTAAATACTTTGAATAGTAGTGGTAGTTAGTCAGAATCACGTTTTTACTGTCATTGTGGCCTAGTGGCTAAGGCTATGAACCTGTAGAAGGCAAAGTCTAAGGTTGGAATCCCTAACTTAGCTAACAGTTGGTACTTTACTCATCTAAAGTAATCCCCCTTCACAAGTTAGGAAGCATATAGTAACTGGGGAACTACAAACCTATCTCACTGGTGTCTGTATTTTCGAAGTTAATGGAAAAGGTGGTTCTGTCCAGAATATATGAGCACCTCAGAAGAAATACCATTGCCCTAAATAAACAAGATAGCTTTACTGACAAAAAATCGTACCTCCACAGCCCTTGTGTCTCTTTTTAAATATATAGCAGAAAAACTAGAATAAAGTGAAAGAGCTATGAGTGTCTTTAATATGATTAATTTTACACACACTCACTTATAGGACCAAAAACATATATGCCTTGTACTGTCTCAGTCATAATCTGATTTTAACAAAACTCAGTTCTCTTGGCTTTTGAGTTGCAGCTCTGTTGGATTTTTAGAGCCACCTTTGTGGGTGTCATCAAATGTTAGAAATTATGTAGATCGTCAATGGAACATCTGTTTCCATCAGTCTGACAAGGTTTCGGTGAATAGTGGTGTGCTCCAAGGGTCAGTCCTGGGCCCTGTGCTGTTTGATTTTCATGGCCAACTTTCCCATGCATACATGACTACTGCAACACAGTTATATATGCGGACAACACGGTCCTCATTTCAGCCAGTAGAGACAATGAAGATCTGGAAATCCAGTTATACACAGCTCTGAACATGGCTGTGGAATACTGCTACATGAAAATCTATTTTTCCATTAATCTAAGACCAAAAATATGAATTTTGAAGATAGGAGTGAGGATATGTACATACACTTTTATATGAAACTAAAAGAATTCTAAACAAGATTAAATATATATAATTTTTACTAAAATATGTACATCATATTATATTGAAATTATTTTAATTGTCAGATCAGTATGGGGATCCAAATGAGTTTTCATAAAATTAATCTATAAACACTGTGTTATAATGTGCATGTTTTAACAGGAATAACTTTTGGATCTAGTCTGAAATGTGTATTGTTAATGGAAAAACTGCATACCTTTTGTTTAGTTCTGAAAGAAACAATGAAATTGGTTAAATATCATATTCATTATTTACAGTAATTGTATGCAATAATATTGTTTATGGTGATAAATTGTTTTTTATAGTGTATTATGATAATATAATAATCTTAGAAGAATATTTGACACAAGTGGAAACAAAATAAATGTTCTGTTTACAGAATATACAAGAACCTAAGGGGTCTGAGCTGTTGTCTTGGCTAGCTGTACATGTCAAACCCAGATACCACTTTGCAGGACTTGGAGGTGCATTTTACGAGAGACCACCATACAAGTAAGTTGTCTTCATGTTCAAGAGTTCCAGAGTATACTTATCAATCAGAAACCCTTTGTCTGCATATAGAGCCTACTATAGAGAATGTGATTAAGTTATCAGATGTGTTATTTGTTTTCAAATAACAATCAAGGCAGGTCTCTAAGGATGCTGAAAGCAGCATATAATGCTGGACTTTGTGATCAACTCACACTCAGCTAGTTTAGCTTCATTTCTTGAGCACTACATGTTTTCATCAAGGCTGTTTCGGACATTTGAAAGTTTAACTGGTTCGTGGTATTGGGCAGTAGGAGGATTGGAGGGGTATTAGAATAAGGAGGAGCCCCTTAAAAAAATAAATACAACAATTATTGTTCAACCATATTAGTATAGTTATAAATAATGTCCATTTTAAGAATTTGAGAAAAGAAATTTTATTTAATTCAGTTAAATACATTAAAAAAAAAGAAAAACTATCATCAAGGGTGCTTTGCCCACAAGCAGACCCTATTGCTGCCATCTGCCAAACCTCTCTGTTTTGAGCAATTCTTTTTGCTGTCTCATAAACCCTTTGATACTTACACAGGCCACCATCTGATATCTTCTTCTTCCCTTTTCTCCCTTTACCTTAACTTTTTGCTGTCTCATAAACCCTTTGATACTTACACAGGCCACCATCTGATACCTTCTTCTTCCCTTTCCTCCCTTTACCTTAACTTTTTGCTGTCTCATAAACCCTTTGATACTTACACAGGCCACCATCTGATATCTTCTTCTTCCCTTTCCTCCCTTTACCTTAACTTTTTGCTGTCTCATAAACCCTTTGATACTTACACAGGCCACCATCTGATATCTTCTTCTTCCCTTTCCTCCCTTTACCTTAACTTTTTGCTGTCTCATAAACCCTTTGATACTTAGACAGGCCACCATCTGATATCTTCTTCTTCCCTTTCCTCCCTTTACCTTAACTTTTTGCTGTCTCATAAACCCTTTGATACTTAGACAGGCCACCATCTGATATCTTCTTCTTCCCTTTCCTCCCTTTACCTTAACTTTTGTTACTTTATAAACCCTTTGATACTTAGACAGGCCACCATCTGATATCTTCTTCTTCCCTTTCCTCCCTTTACCTTAACTTTTTGCTGTCTCATAAACCCTTTGATACTTACACAGGCCACCATCTGATATCTTCTTCTTCCCTTTCCTCCCTTTACCTTAACTTTTTGCTGTCTCATAAACCCTTTGATACTTAGACAGGCCACCATCTGATATCTTCTTCTTCCCTTTCCTCCCTTTACCTTAACTTTTTGCTGTCTCATAAACCCTTTGATACTTAGACAGGCCACCATCTGATATCTTCTTCTTCCCTTTCCTCCCTTTACCTTAACTTTTTGCTGTCTCATAAACCCTTTGATACTTAGACAGGCCACCATCTGATATCTTCTTCTTCCCTTTCCTCCCTTTACCTTAACTTTTTGCTGTCTCATAAACCCTTTGATACTTACACAGGCCACCATCTGATATCTTCTTCTTCCCTTTCCTCCCTTTACCTTAACTTTTTGCTGTCTCATAAACCCTTTGATACTTAGACAGGCCACCATCTGATATCTTCTTCTTCCCTTTCCTCCCTTTACCTTAACTTTTTGCTGTCTCATAAACCCTTTGATACTTACACAGGCCACCATCTGATATCTTCTTCTTCCCTTTCCTCCCTTTACCTTAACTTTTTGCTGTCTCATAAACCCTTTGATACTTAGACAGGCCACCATCTGATATCTTCTTCTTCCCTTTCCTCCCTTTACCTTAACTTTTTGCTGTCTCATAAACCCTTTGATACTTACACAGGCCACCATCTGATATCTTCTTCTTCCCTTTCCTCCCTTTACCTTAACTTTTTGCTGTCTCATAAACCCTTTGATACTTAGACAGGCCACCATCTGATATCTTCTTCTTCCCTTTCCTCCCTTTACCTTAACTTTTTGCTGTCTCATAAACCCTTTGATACTTACACAGGCCACCATCTGATATCTTCTTCTTCCCTTTCCTCCCTTTACCTTAACTTTTTGCTGTCTCATAAACCCTTTGATACTTAGACAGGCCACCATCTGATATCTTCTTCTTCCCTTTCCTCCCTTTACCTTAACTTTTTGCTGTCTCATAAACCCTTTGATACTTACACAGGCCACCATCTGATATCTTCTTCTTCCCTTTCCTCCCTTTACCTTAACTTTTTGCTGTCTCATAAACCCTTTGATACTTACACAGGCCACCATCTGATATCTTCTTCTTCCCTTTCCTCCCTTTACCTTAACTTTTCCTTTCATAGCTGTTATTAACAAGCCCTTTCATCACATGTCCTAAACAATTCATTTTTCAGTCATTTGTTTTATAGTTTTCAATATTTTCCTGTCTTCACCCATTCTCCTCAGTACGTTTTCATTTCACACTCTATCTTCTCATCCTATTTTCTTCATCCTTTTCCAAATTCAAATCTCCACTGCTTCCAGTCTCTTCTTGTTTCTGTTTCATATAATAAAACACTTCAAATAAAACAGTTCATAAATCCTTTTCCCAGCTTCTTAGCTAACTGTTCACATAGTAAACTTCTACTTTGTTATACCTTTCTTTTTCCAAAGAATAATGAATTTATTTTCCCTCCATAAACAATAAGTACAGTAGTATTTTTAAAAAACTAGGAAAACTTTCTGATCACCGTTTACAAGTATTTGGGATTAGATTTTTTTACAATAAAAAGTAAACCAGTGAGAAAAAACGAAAAGCAATTCATAATTTTATTTCCTCTTTGCAACTCAAATCACTCTTTCTGAGATTTAAAAGTACATAGGTACCCTACTTGCTCAATTGGTTATCACTTTAGGTTAATATTGACATGTTCCTCCTCTCTTCCTATTACCATAATATTTGTTTTATTTATATTAATTTTCACTTACTGAACAATATAAAATATGAAAACCCAGAAGAAAATAATTTTGAATGTTTTTTGTAACTTCCAGGAACCTAGACACGGGTTGTGATAGTGGGGCTCACCTTACCCGTTTCATGGCTCTGGGCAGTGTAGGAGGAGATGCACGTTGGCTCTATGCTGCCAGCCTCACACCTATAGATGTCATGAGAGCTCATGAGCTGAGGCAACAGACAACGGATCAGACTGAACTGCCTTACTCGGGTAAGGTAGAAATAGTAAAATAAAGTTTTTTTACTGCTTGATAAATTAGTTTGCCAGTTCTTGTGTATGTCCGATGGGTAGGTATATGGAGGAACTTGAGAAGCTATCTTTGGCCAAAGGGTTCCTTAACCTATCCAGTGTACATCTTAATTCTCAAGAATCCTTAATTTTGAGGAGACTGACCATGTAATTTTTTTAGATCCTGGACGCCTGTCATGTATGCAAAAAGGACTGCAGTCGATTCTGAAAACTGGAATTTTAGATTGAATAAATTTGGTTATTATGTTAGACTAAATAATAGCTATCAAATTAAATATAAACGTGGCTGAGTTGTTTACTACTTGCCTCTGAAGGTAAAGGACTCAGATTTGTTTATGGGTTGGCGGATGAGAAAATTGTTCCTCAAGTCCTCTGATGTTGATCCTGCTCTGTGAGGTAATTTGGAAGCTTTACTCTTGTAGCGAAAGCTTGTAAGTAGTAAATAATGATTTGTGGACAGAATGGGCTAAAAATCATCCTGGAGCAAACACATTGTCAGCATACGTGGTCTTGGTGAGTAAATTATTAAGATATAATGTAAAATAAAACGTTATTCTTAGTATCACATTATAATGAAGAAACCAAAGTGATTCTTGCAATAAACAATGTAAACCAAGATAAGTCTTTTTAGTAAAAAATAGGTTTGTTTAGTTTATAACAGTGTGTAGATATCTTAATTCATAGGCTTAAGCAGCCAGTATCATTACTAAAAACTAAAGCTTCTGGTAACGACTGTGTCAAGGTATTATTTACACTATTTACATCACCAAACGTTTTGCCCATGCTGTGATTTAGAATCATCTTTTTAAAACATGAAAATCAAAGACACGAATTGAACATTGTTCTTAAAGCAAATGTACACTAGTGGCTATTGCAAAGTAGGTTCTGTTAAAATCCAATTCTTCAAGTACGTGTATGAGCGAGTGGTTAAGCCAAAACCACCTTACGTATATGGGTTGGTGGGTGGGTCAGTACTATTGTGTGGGTATGGGTGGGTGAGAAGGTCAATACTACTGTACATACGTGTATGGGTGGTTGGTAGGGTCATTTTCACTGTGCAGGTATGGGTGGGTGGGAGAGTTGATACCGCTCTCTCAGAGATATCACTGAGGATGCCACATCACAGCATGGGCGAAATATTTGGTGATATAAATAGTGTAAATAGCACATTGATGTGGTCGTTACCATAAGCTTTAGTTTTTAGTAGTGTATAGATAGCTTATATTCATATTAATCTAGTCTTTCATTAAATTAACCCTTTTTTAATAATACACATAGTTGACTCTCCATACATCCAGTTTAACATGATAGCTAGCAATTAATTGATATGTTTTAAGTGATTTAAATTCTTATAATGAATATTATAGTAGTTGAAGGAAATTAGGTAATGAAATTGTATAGGACATATTTCTTGTTACATATTGGTAGGTGTTAGACTACCAAATTAACCAGGAAGCATTTCTGTACGTTAATATCAATAATGACAATAGACAATAGACAATATACTTTATTTACGTATTCGTAGAAAACAGTATTAGTGTCAAGAGATAGCTAAAATAAAAATTGTACAGTCATAAATACATTATGTAGTCAGGATATTGATCATAACATGTTTAAATTGTAAAATTCTTACATGGAGTAGAGTAGCTGGTTGCAGAGCCATTTGTGCAGTGCTAACTTGAGCTCCTTTCCATTCTTGGTCTGCAGTTCAGCTGGTAGGTGGTTGTACAATTTTCTGCCAATGTATGATGGTTTTTTTCATAGAGTGACATATGGTGTACAGGCAGGTCAAGCATTGTTGTGTTTCTAAGATTGTATTGGTGAACTTCATTCCGCCTTGGGAAGTCCTCCTTTACTGCATGCATTACTGCTTCCTTGACATACAGTGCTAATATAGTCAGAATTTTAAGTCTTAAAGGCCTCTCTGCAGCTATCGAGCCTCTGTAATCCTGCTAGAGTTCTAATTGTCTTTTTCTGAAGTTTAAGGACCCTCTGTAAGTTAGTTGCAGAAGTTCCACCCCAGGCCATCAGTCCATATCGGATATGTGACTCATATAGTGCATAATAGGCTCTTATTGTTGTTTGGTCATCTGTTGTCTCTTTAAGTCGTCTTATGGCAAAAATACTGCTACTTAGTTTCATACAGAGGTTATCTATGTGGGGTGTCCAGGTGAGGTTTTTGTCAAGGGTAATGCCTAGAAATGTTGCCTTTTCACACATTTCAACATCTGGTAGGTGTAGGACTTCATTAAATTTCCTTCCAAAAGCTATTTGGGAAATCTTATTCGTATTGACTGACAGATCGTTGTTGTGGCAGTATTGATATGCCATATTTAGACATATGTACGATTTTATTGCCAATGCATCACTTGTTGATTCTCTGAGTACTAACGTTGTGTTGTCTGCATACATCAGTGTAAGGCAGTCATCTCCAATCTGTTGAGGTAGATCATTTATAAAAAGAATGAACAGTGCTGGACCCATAACTGATCCTTGAGGAATCCTTGAATCACCGGTTGGAGACTGGGTCGTGCTTCCTTGATTACTGTGTTTTCTAAATGCCTTAGTTCAACTGAACCTTAGTTCAATAATGATTTATATAACTGAATACTGTCAGGACATGTCATTAAAAAGATATGATTTTTTTATAATATGAAAAATAACCAACCAATAGGTATACCAAAATGTAAGTGAAATGTGTCTATGCTGTAGGTTTGAGTTTTAAAATGTAATAGTTGAAAAATCAGTAAAATTGATCGGCTCTACATAATCTGCAGAGTTTTATGATTGTATGTTCTCTAGCACTGCATTTATTGATTTAAAATTTATATGATTAATTTTTGAAATTCTATAATTTTATAGGAATGTATATATTAGAAAATTACAATGTAAAAAGCAGATTAAGATTTAACAGATTAAGGAAATCCAAACGTATTTATATGAATGAATGTTTGAAAATTAATTTAGGATTAATAAATGGTATATATTAAACAAAAATCTCAATTATCTCACTAAGATTTCCAAAATTGGGAAGTCAACAGCCCTAGATAGTAGTAGCCATGCAATTTTTCCGTCAGCGGGCTAAAACGTGCCTTTTTATTTCAACTTTACAGTTCGTCACAAATTCTAGGTCTTCGAAGTTCGACCGCGTCAATCAAACATACAAACATGGCAATGTTTGTACATAGCCCATTGACGCGGTCAAACCCCGAAGACCTAGAATTTGTGAGTGATAGTGACGACCTTGGAAGCCTATCCATGAAGATGTACAGTTCGTGTTTATAATTATAGTAAAATATTATGAACACTATGATTATTTATGGTCCAATAAGGTTCAATTATGACATTTTAAATTTTAGGTTAGGTTAAAGGGCACTAGGCCAGGAGTTAGTATATTGGAGAGATAGGACATCAGCAATTTACCTTAGAAGACAAGTTCGCTAACATCAGGGTAGTAGTAACATACACAAAAGAATTACATAATCACACAAATTTTAAGGTCCACTGGCACTTTCTTCAGGTAAGTAGAGAGAGAGGGGGGAAAGGGGGCACTCCCCTTTTTTGTTAGAAATTAAAAATATATTTTAACAAAATAATACTACAGAATTGTTTGTATTTAAATTAAAATTTCTTATAACACTAATGACAAATCATCATAATTTTCTTCTTTAACTATCTCCAGTGACGGATTTATACCTTTTGCGGCCATAGGAAAAGTTTTTTTACCCCCCTCCCCCCGCCAGACAACAAATATTTAAAAGTTTTTGTCTTAAGCTAGTTTGGTAAATAACACTCGTATTATAGGCTATTATTTAGCTTAGGTTAAAGGGCACTAGGCCAGGAATTAGTATATTGGAGAGATATGACATCAGCAAACTTACCTTATAAGACAAGTTCACTAACACCTGGTTGTAGTAACACACACAAAAGAATCACATAATCACAATAATTTTCAGTGCCACTGAGACTCACCTGAAGAAAGTGCCAGTGGCACTGAAAATTTGTGTGATTATGTGATTCTTTTGTGTGTGTTACTACTACTCTGGTGTTAGTGAACTTGTCTTCTAAGGTAAGTTTGGTGATGACATTTTAAATTTAAAATAGTCACGAATGATGTTTAAAGTTATACATATTTAACAGTAAACAAATTATAAAATCACTTAATTTTTACAAAAATCGTCCTATAGTCCATTAAAACCTCAATCTCCACAGACACATTAATTTTTGCAAAACGATCATTATAATGGACAGAGTGTTTAAGAAACTCAAATCAATGGAAATCTCCAAATATAATCTACATATCATGAACAATCCAATGCTAATAAATAACTTTCAAACAACAGAATCATTTAAATAGAAAGGCTTGTACTGGGCGTTTCTCTAGGAGTGAAATTTTATTAATCCAGACTTATTAACGTACTAAAACAAATAAACTTGTATATTTAAATGTGTTGACCTTTGATCTGATAGTTTATTTGTTGTTTGTTTATTTATTGTATGTAAATTTGCCGTGAATTCCAGTTTGCATTAAAGTTAGAGATCATTTCACAATCATTCCATAAATATACATTTTATCTATTCCCTAACAGTTACAGTTACAATTTTCGTAGGTTGTGCTTTGAGCTCTAACCTAATTGGCTCAAAGGACACTGATCCTGCTCAGCAGTTTTTCTATGATATGACTCCAGCCAAGAGACGGAATGAAGATGATGGCCGACGGGAGAAACGGCCCAGACCTTCTTTTGATCAAGGTAAAAAGTAATACAAAATACATTCTATAAGTATTATGTTTTTGAGACGAATAAAAAAAAATCAGTGTAGATTTGTTTACTTGATTTCTTAACTATCAAGTATTATGGAGTAATTTCCAACATGCTTATCTCAAAAAGGGAGTTTTTCATGTTTAAAATGTGTTTTTACTATGATTTTAATTTAGTATTAAGGAAGACAAAATAAAAAATTTGTCATTTCTCTTTGATTTAAATTTGTTCATAGTTTTTTTTTACCCTAACATGTAGCAAAATGTCATGTTTTAAACATATGCTACAAACAACTCAGGTGAAAGTAAACAAAAAAATCTAATTGATGTCAGTTGTTAAATGGGGTCATTAGGAGAAACGGTAGGCAAGTATCAAGGTTAGTTATTTAGCAGTATCCGATCTTAAAAGATGTGAATGTTCAGTTATGCTACCTTAAGTCTTCTGTTCGAGCATTAAGCTTAGTTCTTTAGCAGTGCCATTTTCTTGTCTTAAGATGCCACTAAAAATTTTGATTAGTAATAAAGACCTACTACTTAGCTGATCTGATTGTTGTGAAGGTCATTGTCCAAATGTTCCGTGCTATTGCTAATTGTAACAAGAACTGCATTGTCAGCAAACATAAAAGATTAGGTGATATAGCCCAAATAATTAGCTAGATCTACAATGAATTAGATCCATCAGAATGGAATTATCTCATCCAATCCAAGGTTCTCAGAGAGAACCTTGAGATTGCCTTGATGTTTTCCTGTGTTACCCCTTGGCCAAGTTCTAAAACGCCTTTTGATGTACCTTTGATAAAGCTCTTGTGATATGCAAGAGAGTTTTTCCAATCATTTCTATTTCTCCTAAGTCTTCCTTCACTTAAACTACTAGATACTTTCTTATAAGTCAACTCTAAAAACTCTTAACTGTATTGCCTTCCACTCAAGGATTTCAGTGTTTTGAGCAAAGGCTTTCAAAAGATCGAGGAAAATGCAGATCTCGTATAATAGACTTCCATACATATCTTTTGTACCTGTTAGGTCAATAAGGACTATGGTGCCAGAGGTAAATCCATGTTGTCTATCAGCTAAAAAGTTTTTAAAATAATCTGCAGTGTTCCAGAAAATATAAATCCAACAGGAATAATCTTCCGAAGTACTCATGTTCGGATTTTTTAAGTAGTATTGCTGCAATATTCCTAAAATAGGAATTGAGTTGATCACATATTTTTTCTGAAACTCCATTAGCTCTCCCACAACATAGAGCTCATGTGTAGATACGGCTTTTTTTGACAATGGCTCTTTCTCTCACTGTTGAATAACTCACCAATTTTGATTGGTAATTTTGGTGGAGATTCCTAGCCCTTCAATGGTTTTAAAAACATACACAACGTTTCAACAGGCATAAACTGTCATCTGAGGAGTATTGAAGAGAAGACAGGAGTTTTAAACTTGTCGAAAGGTTGTGTTTAAAACACTTGAAGCCCTGGGAATCTCTACCAAATATACCAATAATAATTAATCCAGCGTGAACAATTAATTTTCAAACAACAGTCTCCAATTATATTTAGTTTTGTTTTTATTACTCTGTGATGATATTTTCATTCTCTTCCCATCTTAGAGCTTTTAATTTAAGCCATAACTAACTTTTGTTGTTAACTGCATATACATTTTTCCTTTAGCCGCAATGTCTGTAAAATTTCTCAGGGTTATTCAAATAGCAATTTTTATGTTTTTGAGTAATATTTTTTATGAACAGAGTGGTCTTTCCTGATTAACACGTTGAGTGCTGAGGGCTAAATTAAAAATCCTTAACCCAGGCCTAAAATTTTTTAAATGTAAATAACTTCACTTGACATCAGTACACCCCAGATATGATGACAGAAATCCCTTGGGAGGTGTCAAAGGTGAAAATTATGACGTCATCATCTGCGTCGGGTATACCCGTCGCCAGGCCCTCGTGGAGGAATCTTGTTATTGATAGTAATATTTTTGTTGAAAAACGCACTAAAACACCACTGTAATATTTGTTCTGATTTACAACTATTAAAAAATATCTGAAAGAATCCTAAATCTACTATTTATAATATTTACAACCCTACATACCGCCGTTTTATTGAAAATTTATTCACTATGAAACTTGTCAAAGCAGCGAGCTGCGCATAGTGCTGGCTTTGTATTAATAATATACATTATTAATACATTTAGTGTATTAATAATGTACATATTAATACACTAAAATATATACATTAACACACTAAAATATATACATTAACACACTAATAACACAACAATAAACTAATAAAGAAGATACACCTGGCGGAGAACGAAAAACGCTTGGGAACTCCGGACTGACACACACAAACAACAATGGCAATGTTCACAAGGGCCTGACAGCGTAAGAATCTTCCTCGATAAGAGCCGAGCTCACACTGAGCAAACAACATAGCAATGGACTAATGACTGGTATACCCGACGTCAGGCTGCGCGAAGGGAACTGCCCGTCGGGTATACCCGTCGCGCCGCACCGAACGTGTTAAGAAGGATGAGGTTTGTGAAAACATCCTCAATTATTATAGTTTGTCAATAAACTATTTGTTTTTACAAGAGTGATATGCCAACAGTTCTTTAACATGTCAGAAGTTGTCAGATTTGAGTTTCTACTAAAACCTAAAGCTTCTGGTAACAACTGTATTAAGATGTTATTTACAATAACAATCTTTTTTCCAAGCTGTTTTTCCCTTGCTGGATGCCACATCATAGTATGGACAAAAGGTTTGATGATGTAAATATTTTGAATAACACCTTGACGCTGTCGTTACAGGAAGCTTTAGCTTTTTTTTTAATCTATCTTAAGGCTAAGAAATAAGATAGATTCAAGTTGCCTCTGAGTGTGAAACGAGTTTTTGTTTGATTTTAACTGAACATTACTAAAAAAATACATTCCTTTATGTTCTGATAGGCTTTGGTCTTTGTTGAGATTTTTCTGTGGAACTGCTGAAGGTTGTGCAAATAATATTTGTTGAAATAGTATAAGTACAGCAACCCTCGTTAGGAGGGAGTCTAGCTGATTGTCTAAAGCTTTATCTGAACACTCATTTGACTTTCAATAGAAGTCAAACCAGTTACATTGAGGTCACTATTAATGCACATCTCATTGTTATCGTTGGAAAATAAAGAAAATGGAAAAGTGAATTTCTTAAAGAAATAAAATATTTTCAAAGGAAGTACTTGGCAGTCAGAATATTCTGAAAGTGTGGAAATTTAAATGATTGCTAAACAGGATCTTAACTCCAAAAATCGCACATACATTATTCAAGATTTTTCATGATGTTTCATCTCAATGGCAATAATGATATACTTGTAGTCAGCAACACCACTTTTGCTATCACTTTCTCTGTAGTATACTGGCACCAAACTGTTGTTCTCTAACTTCATGGTTTATAAAGTTAATTATTGATTCTATGCACAACTATGTAGGGCTGAAGAAAATGCAAACAGTGGCTTGGTCTTCCAAATGCTGCCATTTCTATTTTCATTTTAAAAAGAATTGTTGTGCTATTATCAAACTTGAACTGAGAATGATCTGAATCCACAGTTATCTTTTTGAATATGTTGTTAAAATCCTGATTTTAAAAATACTTTCTGAAAGTATTCAGTTCCATTTTTTAGTCTTGTTAAGTGAGCTCCAATTCCATAGCTGCAGCCGACCTTCCATTTCCGGTATTATTGTGAAAACTTTACCTGTGAATCACTTCTGTCATTTAGTCATCTTAAGCTGATAGGAAGTCAAATCCAACGAGCAAAAAAAAAAAAAAAAAAAAAAAAAAAAAAAAAAACGAAACCATCTATCTGGTGCTTTATATTGTTTTACTAGATATAGGGAATTACTGAATTGTTTCTTGAACAAAATGAAATGAAATTTATCTAGTAAATTGGGCTTATTAGATCCCACTTTAAATTAATCTGCAATTCTGCAGTTAAATTAGCGAAATTGCAGGATTGCGTCCTATCAAATGTATTCTAACTAAATGGTTAAATACTATTACTTTCCTGGTGCTAAATCATTTAGGAATGATCTTATTGTTGCAGGTACTTGCTGGTTCTGTCTATCAAGTCCCCAAGTTGAGAAACACTTGGTCATTAGCATTGGAGAGGAGGTAGGCATTTTTTTTTTTGTACTTATAAATCCATGACAACAATAAAAAGCAATGTTTTACACTCATTTACATCTTCCCTTTCTGATCTATAAATTACTAAACCTGTTTAGACTTGACTGATTTCAAGCTTAATAAGCTCTATTTCTTGAGTCCTCCATCACTGTAAACTTGACAAGCTTAGTACAGTTGACCTATATTGTCAACTGTTATCTGCAAGTGGTATAAATTGATGTTTATTCACTCAATACAAGTGTTCAAGTTCAAAATATATGTCACACAAAAAAAGTTAAAAAGATTGATTTATGTTCATGCAGTTAATATGAATGTCAACGTGAAAAATACATCAGGTGTTATATAAACTATCCCAATTCATATGAAATGTGGAAATGTTGCTTTTTCTGGGATTGTCTGCATTTCAAAATCTCATATGAGTCAGAAAGAGTAAATATTTATATCAGTAAGAGTAAGTGAGTCATTGATACCAAATGGGTTTTATATTAGTAGTGTGATAAAAGATTAATTTTCATGTATTATACCATAGAAAAGCAAACAACATATCAAGTACAGTGTTATACAATATATCAAACATTTAAAATCCAGTGAAAAATCTGCGCTGATGTAAATAAATATAATGTTGGTAATGCCTTTTTTCAGGTTTATCTTGCTTTAGCCAAAGGTGGTTTGGTGAATGACCACTTGTTGATACTTCCTGTCACACATCACCAAGCGGCAGCGCATCTCCCAGATTCTGTCACTTCAGAGATCCAGAAGTATCCTTTGTATTGTGTCTTGAAATGTTTTATATATAAATAATATTGTTGTTTTGGTAAGCTCCAAATGTAGAACACAGTTTTATGGTGGGAGTTTTGAAGTCAAGAAGAAAAAAATCCTGACCAGACTACCGGCAACTTTCACTCAGACTTGTCTGGATTTTTGTTATGCATTTTAAAGACATATCCTTTGTTGTAGATACATAGCTCTTCCATAGCAAACTTATCTACTCAGAGCCATTGGCCTACTACAGTTGGTCAAGTTATTTAACCATCGCCTGACACTCGGTATTGTGCTGACACTCTTGCCCTTATCTTGGTACAAAGAAAATGTGGAAGACCTGCACAAATTACAAATCACCATAGAAGACATTTACATCTGCAAAACCTGTAGAAAAAAAATTAGAAATTTGAGTTTAAGGCACAAACCAAAGGAAGTAAGTGTAAATGGACAGACGAAGAAAGGGCACAAAGTGAAAGGATGAAAGGTTTTTTGGAAGATAAAAAGAAATAAAGAGCCAACACCAAAAATAATAATAATAATATAAATAGTAATATCTTAGCATATCAGCAATCATGGATTGTTAATATTAAAATTTGAATACAACGTTGAAGAAATTTTGTTACTATGTTGTTTTTTACTGTGGTCTACCATTTTTTCTTTAAATTATAACTTAAAATTGTTGACATGTACATATACCTTTACATATTTATTGCAGGTTGAAATAATGCTGGTGCTGATAATTGTATTGGTGCTTACAAAACCAGTACGTCTGTAGGTGGGTCTGTGACACTCTACTTGTATGGGTGGATGAATGGTCATTTCCACTTTATGAATACGGATGGGTGGGTAGCCTAAGAGATCTAACAAATATGTTTGTTTGTCATTTTTCTGTATTTTGAGTAAATAATTTGTGTAACATAAACAACTTAATTAATTGTACTTTCAATCATATGTTTAACCCTTTGAGTGCCAGACAATTTTTTTTTTTTTACAAGAAGTGCCAGGCATTTTTGGTATTGGCTATGCAAGAAGTGCCAGGCCTAAATATCGAAAAATGCATAATTTTAGAAAAAAATTCATTTCTCAGTTATTTGTGCATTAACCCAAGTAGTGGTGACCGTCCGTTTTCGGACGGTCAAACGTTGCCGCGAATATTGCGTATGAAAAAGCTATAGATACATATCTCATCGAAATAATCGATACCATTCGAAAGTCGGTTAAATTACCTATCGAACGATATCAGTTTCGATAGTTTTATTCATATGACAACTTGATGGAGAGAAGAAGAAATCATTGTTTACTATTGTATTGTATTGTATTGTAAAAATGTATTACGAAGGATTACATCTACCAGGATGGATATAAGTTTATGGTGAGTTTGGCAACATTATTCTATTTTAAATCTATACACAAACCATTTTCTATTGATAAAATTATAACATCAGGTTGAGACACTAATTGATACACAATTATAACATGTTGCCATAGTAACATCAATTTTCAGTACAATGCACTATTTATGGTTCTGTTGTTATAAATGTATAAATTCGGGTAATAAACTATATAAACTATACATTTTCTGAAAGATTATGAAATTTAGAACAACTTGTATATCTTGGAATTTTGAAATATGTAATGCACATTACCTTTCCAGGTAGGGTCCCCCCCCAAACAAAAAAATTTGATAACTTTTTTTTAATTTTATGATAAGAAAAAAAATTACAAATGTTTATACTCATGTTATTTATTTTATATAATAATACAGAACTTTACAAGTAAATTGATGTAAAATAATACCAAATCTAATAATTAGAAGTATTTTTAAATATTTTTCAAAAATAACCTTGCAAAACATAGAAAAACGGGCTGCCACTAGAGGGTTTTTAATTGCCACTAGTTGGGTTAATCTTTATGTTTTATATGTTAAATTGTTCATAATAAAGTCTTATATAACATGCAAACACTAATAATAACAACATGCACAACAACAAAAATTATATGTTTATATATATGTACTTACATTTTTTTTTATATAAATTTTTCAAGTTTGAGGTCACATAACCATATCCAAAAAAATTCTATGATAATTTCTGGCTATATATTCTTCATCTATAGTTCAATATGTACAAACTGTCCAAATTTTATAGCATTTTGTCCAAAAATCAACTATATACAGCACTTTGTACAAAAATGTACATACCGCATTTTTATTGAATTTCTGTTGCTATGATATGTAACAGTATCAATAATAAAATATGACACAACACTGATGTAATATATAACAGTTTTATTCAAAGAGATAAAAGAAAATGTAATTTGCTTACTAAAATAAAGATATTGTAATAAAAAAATATTTACATAGGCCTATATAGGCTAAATTATCCGCGATGCGACATATATTTAGCAGGTGTGTTTAGGGAAGCAATATGTGTGTACAGCCCTCAGGTGAGGCTGACCTCTTCATTTTGTTTATTAGGTAAACACAGATACAAATAAAAACATCGCTAAAATAACATAACCACACTACTTGACAATAACAAAGAAAGTAAACATTGCCACTGACGCCGCCGAGTCAGATGACTGACGCGACTAGAGGCAAGTAAACAAACTATATTGAGTACTTTATATTTTTTGTTTTTCATAGTGTTATACACTATAACAAATTTTTTATGAAAATTTATTATATTGCGAGTATTTTGATATAAATACGTAGGGCAAAACATAATACTTAACGAACGAAAAATAAAAAAATTTGTGACGGCCGGTTATTCCGCCGTTGGCATTTCTTGCATAAAACGAGGGCGGCGGACTAATCCGCCGTTGGCACTTCTCGCGTAATTTGCCGACGGCCGATTACTCCGCCGTTGGCACTCAAAGGGTTAATAAATAATAATTATATGAAATGTTATCTTATTGTAAGACCAGTAGCCAAACATTACAATATTCCAGATTATTGACAAGTCGCCAGTTGCCAATATTTCTTTATTATTTTATTTTCATTTCTACACTTTTATCAGTAGTGCATAGAAATGGTATATTTCCTAATTTTCTTACAACAAATGAAAAATTCATTCCATAATCCAAATACTAGAAGTCTTCATGCTATAATTAATCCGAATATGGAAGAACAAATTTCTATTTCTCATTAATAAGAATGTTTTTACCAAGAATCAGAACCTTTATATTTAAAATGTCAGATTCCATGTACTATTCCTTAATCTGAAACAGATTTCAAAGTGCTTTGAAAAAATGTTTTGCACTGCAAGACAAAGTACCAGTTTTCTTTGAACGTAACTACAAGACATCTCATGTCCAGATTCAAGTAATTCCAGTGCCTCGAGATATTGCACCAAAACTTCAAATGACTTTTGAGGTGAATTATTGAGCATTTTGTAGCAAATCAGAAGTTTTAAGTTTTGTTGTAACTTTTAAACAATCCTGGCCAGCAACCATTCTTGCTTGCCCGTCAGGAAACCAAGAGAAGAGCACCACTTGTCTTCACCAGCCTTTTCCAATTTTTACAACAAAATTACAGATTAATTGAATTGAATGCTTTCAGCCAGGACATATATTTTTAATCTTATTACTATAATTTATAATGGAGTATTTATTTATTATTTATAATAATAAATAAGATTATAATTTTTTATTGTAATTTATAATATTATAATAAATAGATAAATTATAATTTATCTATTTACAGATAAATAGACATTTGTCTGTAAAATTATTTGTCTAACCATAAAAAAAAAAAAAAAACTACTTTAAATATGCTTTTAACATTAATTATTTAATAGGATAAAGAATTTTTATAATAGCCTTCAGGAAATAACTTCAGGAAATAATTTAACAGGAAAAAATGTGAGTAAAAATTTGTTTATTTCCTATTATAACACTCCAAACTCCAAAGCCTCAATCGTTTAGCTGCCACACTGGCAACTTACATTGCATATCAAGCAGGTGGATCTTTTCTGCCATACATTACCACTGTTTGAAGTCAACATGTTAGTTATGAACATTCTATGATAAATAATAAATACAATTTTGTTCATCTGACTCGCCTTAACAATCAAAGTGCTTGGAGTTTGGCAAAAAAGAGGGATAAAACGCATTACAGGACCAGCAGTGCTAAGTTAGACTCCTTCTTGTGCGAGTTTATTTGGTGGTGGTGACATGGCATGATGGAAAAGAGGTATTCAAGGAAATACTTTGCATCTTGTCTTTCTTCATAATATAAACAGATAAATTACTTAAATATTTTATATATTTATCTCTGTAGTGTAAACCAATGAAATTGAATTCAAGCAGTATTATCCATGTAATGGAAAATATCCAAGTCTTTGCACATTCAGTGTTTAAATATTTATTTATATCATTGAGGTGAAAATCCAATAATTAATAATGTTTTATGATTGACATATACAACCTTTTTACCAATCGTGTTACATGGCTCAATGTATGGAGTACAATGTTAGCTATGGAACCAAACGTTGGTACTACTCTTTGGTAGTAAAATAATAATAGCTTATACCATTTACTATAGAAAAAGATGACTGTCCACTCGTAAGTTCCTTGTTAAGCTGGGTTTTCTGTTTTGAGAAATCAGTACTTTTTCTTTTTTCAAAAGTAGTGCCAAAGGTTTCTCTCTATGTTTCTATCCAGCACTTACTGAAGTGACTAATAGCTGAGCTAAGTCAGCCAAACAGTCGTCCGAGCACTTCTTGAAACCAATCTCCATTAGTTAGCAGCAGACCGCAAATGCATTTATTGCTTTGGTCTGTCTTGTTTCTATATTGAATGCTTATTTATACTCTAGAGTATTATGAATTTTTTAGGACTGTGCAGAAGCAGAAGGTTTTAATGTGGATGAGTTACCAGTACATGCAAGATTGGATCAAATTGTACAACCTAACACACCTTACTTCTTTGTGGAACTTCCTGACGGAAAGAGGCTTTTTCACAGGGTAAAAAAGAACTTTCCGTTACATTTTGGAAGGTATGTTTATCCATTCCAATTTAGTTTCTTTACTATTATTTAATAAATTGGCTTATGTAGTTCAGGTAAGCAGATTTGTGGCATCGTAATAAAAAGATATGGATAAATTTGTCTTAGAAATGCTAGGTTCAAATTTTTAAGCTAAACAAGAATGCTGGAAGGTCAAGACTGCTGATATATTTAGCCGCCAACACCCGTGCACACGTTGCGTGCCAATACTGTTATTCACTATGTTTTTGTCATCTCGGCTTGTACTTTTGGTTAAGTCAGTTTGTAGTAAGTCTCATTCACTGGACTTGTAACACCTTAAGCAGGGCCGGAACAAGGGGGGGGCAGAGGGGGCGGTTGCCCCGGGCGGCAGGGTTGAGGGGCGGCAAATTCTGGTTGCAGAAAATTTGTTTACTACAGTTTGTAAAAGTTTTTAATGAGCCAAACGTCATAAAGGAACGTCAATTAAGTAATTTCAAAACTGCATAACGTAATAAACAAACAATAATTTTACAATAGCAATCAATATAATAATTGCAACGGAGTAGAAAACACTGAGAGCCCTAATAGCATAGTTAGCAGCACAGCAAAGTTTGTTTACAATTTCAGCTGATCGCCATCCCAGTCAAGGTGCCATGCCGCCCTGCCTCACTGCCGTGCCGCCGCCCCATACAAAGATGGGCTTGATATAAAAAATTGTAGAGGACAGTCCTATGATAATGGAGCCAACATGGCTGGGAAGTACAAAGGGGTACAGGCTAGAATTCTAGAGAAAAATGAACTAGCCAATTTCGTGCCCTGTGTAGCCCATTCGTTGAATCTGGTAGGAGTGCATGCAGCAGACAGACGCTTCAGTTGAAGCACAAAGCTTTTTTGGAACTTTGGGGAGTTTGTACAATTTTTTTGTTGCTTCCACTTCGCGATGGAAAATTCTAATGAAGCATGTACCGACAACTCTAAAATCACAAAGCAAAACAAGATGGTCTGCGAGAATCGAGGCTGTTGAAGCTGTGTACAAACACTTTGGCAAAGTCATAGAGGCACTAGAAGAAATCCTAGATCACCCTTTCTCATCATCTGACTCAAAATCAGAATCTAAATCTTTGCTTAACAAGTTGAAAACTTTTGAATTTATTGTTTTGTGTTGTTTTTGGTATTCACAACTGAAAAAGATTGATGGTGTTAATAAGTTTCTACAAAGAGAAGACTTAACAGTTGACCAGGCTTCCAGAAACATTCTAGGACTTTGTCAGTTTCTGAAAACTTCACGAGAGTATTCACCGTCTGAAGCACTTTCTGAAGCAAAGTTGATTGCACAAATGAATGATATATCTCCAGAATTCACAGAAAAAAGGAAGAGGAAAAGGAAAACAATATATGACGAACTTTGTGAAGATGAAGCTGTAACCCGCACCCCTGAAGAGCTGTTCATTGCATCCATGCTGCAAATTTCTGATAGGTTGATCATGGAAATGAGCACCAGATTTAAATCATTAAAGAATATCAATGACAAGTTCGGGTTTTTGAATGGCGGCCAAATTAATGAAATGACCTTAGATGACTTAAAACTCAAAGCTGGTGAGTTGGCAGATACGTATAAGGAAGACTTGAACAAAAAGGAGTTGATATTTGAAATCGAAAGTTTTAAAGGCTTTGCATTAGGAATAGATAATAACTTTAAAACGTCTAGTGCTTCCACTACACTAGAACTCATTTTAAAGAACAAGCTAGAAGAAATGTACCCGAATATTACAACAGGACTTAAAATATTCCCCACACTACCAGTATCAGCTGCTACCGGAGAAAGGAGTTTCAGCAAGCTCAAGTTGGTCAAAAATCACCTAAGAAGTTCTATGTCTCAACAAAGACTCACTGATCTTAGCATTATTACCATCGAACACAAGCGAGCCTCAAACATTAGCTTTGATAAAGTGATCAAAGAATTTGCGTCCAAAAAGAGTCGTAAAGTAATCATTAGAGATTAAGTTGTGACACATCTAAAGTCTATACTACTACTACCTACATACCATTGTTATTTATAGTGTGAATATTTGTATAAATTATAATACTTTATAAAAACTATGTCAACTTTTCTTAATTTATTTGTTTACCTATTCCATTTTTGTTTAATTTGTGGTGGATTTTTTGTTGTGGGTGAAGGGGGGGGGGGAGGGGCGGCAAATTTTAGTTTGCCCCCCTCAAAAATTGTCTAGATCCGGCCCTGCCTTAAGTGGCCCTCAGCCTCGGACTGCGACTACTGACTACATTAGTAGGTCAACTGATAATGTATGCTATTTAAAGTAACAGTAGTGAATTACCTTTACAAGAAACACCCAAATGAGAATGAATGTTTTGTTTGATTGTTTCATCATATGCTTTTTTATATTATTTTGTAATGAACCAGTGTTACTGTAAATTTATAACACATGTTATTTCTAGTGCCAATGTCACTTTTATGACATTTTCATACTATAGTAATTAAGTAATGAAAAATTAAGTTTTAAACTTATTGTTATTTATTACGAAAAAAAAATATATTTCAGGGAAGTTTTGGCAAGCTCTCAGCTGTTGGACATGGAAGAGCGAGCAGATTGGAAGAACTGTGCTGTCACGAAAGAAAAAGAAACTAAGCTAGCTCTACAATTTAGAGCTACATTTCAACCATTTGACTTTACTTTGTAGATGGTATTTTGTAAAAAAGTATTTTATACACATAGATAAATGTTTAAATATATTGATTTCTTCTTATAAATACACATCTTTATTAGCCCTTCCACCACACTTAAATTCCCGGCCTTAGATAGACGCACTCTCCTGCTTTATCTTTCCAACCAGCCTTAATAAATATAAATTTCAGTGGGGTTTTAATCATCAGTTTGAAGTATTCTCACTTTTTGAGACATTCAGTAGCTAATAAATAGTTTAAAAAAGCTGTATTAAAGTATGTAATCACTTGCAAACTTAAATAGACGGTGATTGGGATCATTAAAGTGTACCGTGTGTACATTTACCGTCGTCTCTGGAATGGTCCTTCCTCGATGTTAGTTTTTGTTTGTTTGTCATTGTCTTATTTCGTTCAGTCTTTCGTTGTTTTGTTTCTCCTTGTATTCCTTTCCCTTCTGTCCTTCATTTTTCTTCATGTAGATAATAGTTACAGAGTACTAAATTTAATTACAGAGTAGTTAAGGTTCATGATGAAAAATAACAAATAATTTATTTACAAATGTGATGACTTATTTGGTCATTTATTATTTTCTTGCTAGTTTCACATTTTTTAAAATTAGTTTGGAAGTAGATTATTAAACAAAAATCTTTATCAGTATTTGTTTTATGAATTATTTTTCATGAATATTAAAAAATATTTTTTTAAGTACTGAGAGCTTTGCAGGATGAGTATAATATTTTTAGTATTCTCTTATTAGAGCAATTAAATTAATTATGT